>JAJMJD010000086.1:0-43891 GCA_030568975.1 Australozyma robnettiae
TTTTGACTGCAAGTGTACGGGTTTCCGCACCGAGTGTACGGGTTTCCCAAAGGCATTGTAGGGGTTTCCGCACGATGTGTACGGGTTTTCATAATTAGTGTACGGGTTTTCACTGCAAGGGTACGGGTTTTGACTGCAAATGTACGGGTTTCCGCACGAAGTGTACGGGTTTTCGCACGAAGTGTACGGGTTTTGACTTCAAATGTACGGGTTTTCACACGAAGTGTACGGGTTTTGACTTCAAGTGTACGGGTGTTGACTGCAAGTGTACGGGTTTTGGCTGCAAGTGTACGGGTTTCCGCACCGAGTGTACGGGTTTCCGCACGAAGTGTACGGGTTTCCTAAAGGCAGTGTACGGGTTTTCGCACGAAGTGTACGGGTTTTGACTTCAAATGTACGGGTTTTCACACGAAGTGTACGGGTTTTGACTTCAAGTGTACGGGTGTTGACGGCAAGTGTACGGGTTTTGACTGCGAGTGTACGGGTTTTGACTGCAAGTGTACGGGTTTTGGCTGCAAGTGTACGGGTTTCCGCACCGAGTGTACGGGTTTTGACTGCAAATGTACGGGTTTCCGCACCGGGTGTACGGGGTTTCGCACGAAGTGTACGGGTTTTGACTGCAAGTGTACGGGTTTTCACTGCAAGGGTACGGGTTTTCGCTGCAAGGGTACCAGTTTTCACACAAAGCGTGCGAATGTTTGGTAGTTCTTTTTGTAGCTAGATAAAGAACGGCCGATAAATAGCGGTTTGGCAGTGATTGTAGGCTGACAACTCATATTTTGTATGGTATCTATCTGAAGAGTCGGATTTCTTTTGGGATATTACAGATTGTTCGCAAAACATAATCGTGTTGATGGTTGTATAACAGTTGTTCTCTTTTGAAGGTTTTGATTGGAATGATATTTGAGTTTTTGATATTGTATAACCAGTATCGAAAGTTGTCAAGATATTAACATTTTTGTTTAAAATTAAAGAACATTGCATTTTCATGAGCTGTTGTTTAATTTAAAGGACAGAAGAATATTCAATATAGAAGCCAAAAAAATTGTGAGTATCATCCAGTTGATTATAGGTGACTTGATTTTAAAATCCCTTAAGAGTTAATCTGTTCAGGAGAGGCGACTTGATTTTCTCTGGTAAATAATGGCTTCGGGATGTTAACATTGGGAAGAAGGCAAAAAATAACCCCCGGAAGTCATGTAAGTTAGAAAGATTGACTATCTGACCAAAGTGCGATGGATCTAACAGTAGAGTGGTCGAATTGGCTCTTTAAAGCCTACAAAGCAATTTGTCCTGGGCTAGTTACCTTTGAACTAATTGGAAGAAACATAAAACAGTAAGTTGAGAAGGCAAGGAACAATTGGATCGAGCGTTGCTATTGTAGAGCGCGAATAAATAGATCGGAAGTGATTGATGATCTATTTGATATGGAATTGCCAATAGGATTTTAAAACCAAGGTGCCCCCCTAGTAAGAAGTTATCAAAGAGAAGATTTCAGTAAGCAAGATATGTTTTTTTCGATAGCATAAAACTCAAAATTTCAATATTGTATCTCAAGTATTCATGAATCATTGATTGTCCGTTCGGTTATGTGTAGTTATGGGGGTCACACATTTCATAACAATAACTTAAACGACAGGAGTCAAGGAGAAGAATCAAGAAAAGGAGAAAAGGAAACAAACTTCTGGGTAACCAATTGGCCAAGATGAAGATTGTCCCGATTCCGAAGTCGGTCAGCAAATACCTTCTTTCATTCTGACTATTTTTGTAGTATTTGTTCACATTAAAGTCAGGGGCGTGTGTGGTTGGGTGGTGTGAATGTGTGCAGGAAATACTCTTAGGTATAGTAGAAATTCAACACTCAGACTCTACATTGAAACAAAATGCCAATAACTTCATTTGAGTCCTATATTAACGAAAACCATCTTTTCCAGAATGCAGCTTTATCGAGTTTCCAAAACGCCGTTCTAGGGATCGATGTACATCATTACGTGCGGTCGTTACACCTTCGAGCCAAAGAACCTCAATTTCTTCGTGTAGGTGGATCATTCTCTACCTTGGAAGGTATATTCATGAAGGATCTTCAAATTATGGAACAATATAGTATTGTACCCCTTTTCGTCTTCTCTGGATTGCGTATTGACAGTCAACTCGAGAATTACAAGTCTGCCGACGTATCTACCTTCGAACATCACTTAGAGGCAGCATGGAATAGACCAATTCCCCATCAGATCATTCCCGAGGAGACTCAATCGAGTGCTATGAATAAAGTTTTAGATGATTTCATGTACCGTTTCGTCATGCAAGACCTCATCAAGCTTTTTGCTAAGCACGATATTGATTATTTGGTAAGTCCATATGAATCTTCCTTCCAATTGTCATATTTCCAAAAATCTGGAGTTATTGACGCGATTTATGCTTCAACTGATATGTTTCTCACGAAACTGGAATCTTTTGTGTTGACAATTGACTTCGAAACCTGTGAAACCAAAATCATTCAGAAACTGAAGGTCTTATCGGATATAAACTTAGGCGAAAGGCATATAATCGATCTAAGTATGATAGTAGGGTGTTCCTTGCAACCATTTACATTTCCACAAGTATCCCAAACTAGTGGCTTGTTAAAGCATCAGCCATCAGCCATTTTCAAGGCAGGTTTAGAAGTTATCCACCATTACATGATGTATAACGGAGGAAAGACATCGAATCTTTTAAATTATGTCTATGGATTGCATGATGCCAATCAAGTTGACCAATTTCTTCGTGGAGTTGGTTCTACTCAATGTATGCCCATCCTTACTCAAAGAGGCGAAATTGCATTATATGCTTCTGAGTTTTCAAAACTTGACAGTAATATGTATCAAGTTTCAACTTCTTTGAGTGAGGGACAAGCCATGAGTGAGGAAAGTGCTGCAATGAAAGTAATAGTTCCCAATGATGTACACAGCATCATTTCACAGAGACTTCCCCTGGAAATTTACCAGTATATATCTGTTGGAGTTGTTCCATTATCTCATATTGAAACGATAACCACGGGACGTTTCGTCATGAGGTCTCCATTAGAAGGCTCAGTCTCGAGTGCTTACAAGACTATGGTTCGCTCAAAGAAGATGCAGAGAGTTTCAGAGTCACAGTTGAATCTTTTGACACAACTACTTACTCGTTATTATCAAGTGAAGAAGATCGAGTTCGATTTTTGGTTCGATGATTCAGCACAAGTGATCAATACTCGCTTGAATCCTCCTATATCATCACGTCTTGATACACTTGCCTTTTTGGAAAGCAATGTGCCAGAATTTTCTTTCAAAGACTTCTGGCTTAAGAAATACAAAGAGGTTTCTTCAGAAACTATGGCAATTGGTTCAGTCTCTGATGGAAGCCTACTTATGACTTGTTTGAGACGATCGTTTGTGGTTTCAGATCTTGATAATGAAGGTTCGGGAGACTCTGGTGTTTTGAAGATATTTAAGAAGTTTGTTGAACTGCACCCTTCTGTCTCAGAGGATCACTTGGAGAAATTGTTTATCATTCTATGCTTGATCGATGATAGTGGCACGAGCATTCTTAATAATCAATCTTCTCATAAATCGGGACGCAAGGAAGCTCAAAAAACTGAAATCGTTTATTTGAATAGCGATCAGAAAAAACTTGTAACTGTTGTATCTCGCGTGAGCACAATGATAATGGCAACTTGCGTGAGACCAGGATACCAGGGTCCAGTCTCAAGAGACCTTTTGCTGTTCCGAAGCTGCACCGAATTAATGCGTGAGCGCCTTTTGAACTCTTTACAGCTCTCGCTAGTTGATTTAGTTGGAAGAAACGAGGAACTCAAGCAAAAGCTAAACTCCAAATCTTCTTGGAACAACATCGCAAAAAGAATTCCATTTTTCGGTCAATCGAATAGTACTATTTTGGGTTTTATTTCTGAGGCATTTCTTTCGAATGCACTCATTGAGCTTAATAAGGGTAGCACACCCGAAACAGCAACCTCTATGGCACTTTTGCAATTGAAGATGGAACTCGGGTATGACAGTGAGGAAAACATGAAAGGTGAAGAAGGTAAAAGCAAATGGGATATTGAATTGATAAAGAAAGATCTTCAAAATTGTTATTACTTCTTGGACACGTTTACCTCGTTGGCTCAAGTGGCGCAGGAAACTAGCACGAAGTTGGTTTCTAAGAAAGATATTCTGGTTCTTGAAGATGCAAAAAAATTATTCAAGAATTTCTTGTTATTTTGAACAAGGTGTTCTTAGGTGGTCACATACTTATGCAATTCAACTTTGATGTGCAGTATGACTTTTTTTCATGTAGAAGTAATGTTAGCAAATTCAAGATCAAGCGCCAAGATCATCACGAATATTTTTAACCTAAAAGGAAATTTGAAACTCGTGACAAACAATGGACCATTTGTTGATCGCCCTTCCTTCTATACCCACTCAGAGTTGAATGGGGGCCAGTTAGTACAGATACCACAATCAGGTAGTGTGTGTCTTTCGTCTCATAGTGTTGCTTGCATTGGTGGATCTCTCAAAGAAATAACGAGGCAAGTGAGATTTGCAAAACTGAGCGAATACCAGAAGGTTTTTCTGTCATTACCGGCATCTGTTGTGGCTCAAAGTCAGGAGAAATGGCCGTCTGTAACACAAGCTTTAAAAGTCAAAGATACACAGAATTGGCTTGTAAACGGAGTAGAACAAATATTCTCCTGGTCTAATGTTAGGTTAAAAGCTACCAAGACGCCCAACATGATTGTTATTAGCGGTGATGGGCATTTCAGCTTAAGAGGAGGAAGAAGCACTCTACAGTTGGCTGAAGGCCAACGCGTTCTTGTCCAAACTCAAAGCTTGCTAGCTACAAATTGCAAATTTACAGAAGGTTCGCTCTTAAAGAGAATCGATAAATTTGAAGAATTGACTGATGGACTAATCTTAAGTCCACCATTTTTTAGAAATTTTGTTTTCAAGATCAAGACACTCGCCATGAATTTGTTCAGACCAGATGCTGCTATATCCCCCAAGGAGTCAATTGGATTTTCCGAGAATATTCAATTATCTGGACCAGGACTTGTTATCCTCATGTCCAAGTAGTTTAGATATTATCAACATTATTTGTGTATTATACAAGGTCACCGGATATCTACAATATTTCATCGAATCAATATACCTTAAATCAATCACCAAACATCTTCCTGGTACCGATTTTGAATTTTCAATGACTTGACGAGTTCAGTAGCTTTCTCAACTGAAATGTTTCTCTCTTGACTCACTAGTTTCGAGAATGTGGCTTGAACATCTCTGGCCATTCGAGAGGCATCACCACAAACGTAGATGAATGCTCCATTTTGTAACATTTCATTAAGTTCTTTTGCTCTCGTCATAATTTTGTCTTGGACATAAACCTTCTTGGAAGGATTTTCTCTTGAAAGAGCTACCTCCATTTCAAAGTTCTCCCCAAGAACTTGGCCATATGAGGGCCATTCGTCTTTATAAAGGAAATCTTCATTGTTTCTGCATCCGTAGAATAAAATTATTTTTCCCAATTGCAAGTTTTCCGAGTTTTCCATCATGCGGACCTTCTCTCTAATGAAACCCCTCATAGGTGCAACTCCTGTTCCAGGTCCAACCAAGATAATCGGAGTAGAGGGATTCGAAGGCAACTTGAAAGTTGACCTACGCACATGCACTGGAAGCCTATACCCAGAGAATTTCTTATTAGGGCCTTCGAGGTCATAATGGCAGGGAATTTCCTCGTTCGATGCATTTTGGGATACCTCAATATGCTTCAAAAGATTTGTTGCTACACCGGTTACCAAAATATCTCCCTTTTGCTCAGCCTCAACAACTGCTGTAACATGTATTTTAGACTTCTCGCTCAATGAAGAAGAGGAAATGGAGTAGTAACGAGGCTGCAAGTGTGCAATCAACTCAATTAAGAAGACGAAAGGAACTGTTTCCCAAGTACAACCGTCAGAAACCTGCAATAGAGCTTCTGCTAAGTTGTAGCACTTGGAGTGAATTTCAGTAGCAAACTTGGCACGATCAGAACCCAAAGCTAAACACTTCGATTTTGCTGCCTCATTTGGCGCAAAGGAAGCAATCGAAGTCAAAGCCTGTCTAGATATAGGACCTGAAATCTCCAAATGGTGTCTGATAACTGCCTCGTAAGTGATGGGTGTTGGAAATGGGACAGTCACAGTAGAATCCAAGCTTTTCAAAGTAAACACTGTCTCAATCTTATCTTCTAAAGCAAAACATTTAACAAAGGTCGATACCTTCTCATCTGGATTAGATGGCCAAATTGCTAAATGGTCTCCTGTGGAATACCTCAAATTGGATGCCGAAGTATCGAATTCAACATGCACACAAGATCTATCCTTCTGCGAAAATAATTCCTTAGTGCTGGTAATTGGAGCCAAATAAGGATGGCTGTGATCGAACGGACCGCGAGAAAGGTCCACGTCACCAAATACGTATTTTTTATTTGGCTCACCATTTGAAACCCCTGAATCCAGGGAGTCCATGGACAAGTCATCCTCCAATTTGAAAGATGGCACATAGACCAGTTCATGCTCTTCAAGATGGAGATCATTTTTCAAAGAGTCGAAACACAGCTCCTTCCAGGCCAAGAAGTCTTCATCCATTGTGCCTAGTCCATCGTCACCTTGACCATAAGGAGCAAATCTTTCAGAACCCAAAGATTCGAGTTTTTCATTTAATTTGATACCAACAGCATTGAAAAACTCATAGGTGGAGTTACCCAAAGAGAAAACGGTGTATTTCAAGTTGGCCATTTGATCTGCCTCTGTATCCAACCAATTGAAGAATTCAACAGCGTTATCAGTAGGTTCTCCTTCTCCGTAAGTTGCAACAACAAAGAAGACTAGACAATCGGGATCTAACTCCAGAAGGTTGTCGTAATCAAAATCAGCTAAGTCGGCATTGAGCACATTTAATCCAAATTTGGAGTGCAATTCTTTTGAAAGCTTAGCGGCATAATCTTCAGCGGTTCCAGTCTGGGAACCAAAGAAAACAACGGCATTCTTGTTATTCTTCTTGAGCGTAGCCAATAGGTCTCGTTCATGTTCAGCTCCTCCGGGAACAAGCCCAGCGGCGGAGCCGTTACCGGATTGGGTAAAAGAATCCTTGCCAAAATAGTAAGCTACTGCCAAAGCAAGAGCTAAAACTACAGCCAAGTCCAAGGTGTCCAACATCAAGAAAGTTAATGAAAATGATCGTATCGTATCCTCTCGTATCCTATCTACGAAAGTGGGGGCGGTCGCGGACAGGTGAAAATTTGGTGGTAAAGATAAATGGGCTGATAAAATGATATATGTAGTGCTTCTTTTTTCCAGTTCTTCTTCGAAAGAGTACAAGAATTAGAAGTAAAGAATTTGTGACACAGATTACCCAGTTTAAATATTTGACCTTGGCTTGTGAAACCTCAGTCCGACCATAATTCACATGGACGTGCACGCGGAAAATTGTATGCTTCTATGGGGAGGGGAGGGGCAGTTGAAAATGATCAGATCACATAGTTATTACGGAATAAAATAGTATAATTTTAATCACCGCCAGTTTCTGCGGCAGCATCTTCTTCATTCCCGGAGTTTGTCAGGGCCTGAAAGTCATAATCGTCAAAACACCGCTGTAATGCAGTGATAACCTTGCCATCATTTTCTGCGCCAGGTATGATTGTTCGAAGGATTTGTAAAATGTTTGAGGGATTGAATTCTTGTAGCGATCTTTGACCTAAAGAATAGTCCGAAACAGAACCATCTTGTTGCTTAGAACGCGCTGTTGAACGCTGTAGGTACTCTCGTCTCGTCATTTCAGCAAGAACGCTTTGCAAAGGAATATTCAATATTGGAACAGAAATGTTTGAACGATCACTTAGCCCAAATGTTGAAAGTGCCTCGAGCAAGTTCTGCTCCGAGATTCGGTTCTGACTCAACACTGTAATTATGATAACAAGAAGCTGAATACTACCAAAGACACTCTCAGAGCTGCTGCCAAATGTGGGATGTTTCTGTCTCGACCGCTCTGTAACGGTTGAGTTCGCTAGCGATTGCAAATCTGTTTCGTTGACATCGTCGGTGAGTAGTTCATGTAGAACAGCTTTTGATTTCCCCTCTAAAGAGGATACAAGCCGGTATTCATTCCCAACCTGGAGTAGCAGTAGAGCAAAAATCCGTTTCATTTCATCATCAAGGGTCTTTAAATGAATTTTGATGCTCACTTTTGGTGTATTAACAGCTTGAAGATGCTCTCTTCGGATTTTCAAGAACTTAGCATGACGTGACAAAACAACTCGTAAGAGATTTGATAGAAGCCCAGAATTTGCGCCGTATTCGGCAGAATAACTAGGACTGTCATCAGAAGAGTGATCTGGAGATTCTGGATAAGGTCTCTTCAGCATTTGATGATGTTGTTGTCCCCGCAAATACAAGTGTGAAATTGTATGCGTACAAACCTATCAATTGGTAGAGATCTCAGGTAATTCTCCAAAATCAGATTAATTTTTAAACTAGCAAATCTTATTTCGGAATGGCAATTAAATTCTCAAGCATGTATGAAGATATTGTGGACCGCAAGCATAGTGCCAGAGTCTTTTAAAAATGGAAAAGCATGCTACAAACTTGAATTTCATTAATTGAATTTGGTTTCCAATCATGAGATTGTCGAATTGTATATACAGTCACCCCTCTGAATTGTCACTAGCGAGACTTTCTCTTCTGATATTGAAAACAATTAAGATACGAGCCAGCTAATCAGTGAACTCAATTGTTTCCATTCAATTGCAAATAGTCCCACAATCGGTCCCATTGACCCTTTTTATGAAGCATTGCAAGAACCAAGACCATCGGAAGTTGCCAAACAGAGCACCAAAAGAGTTTTTTGGCTTGAATATTTGCTAACAACACCTGGTTTGGTGTAGGTGTATAGTTTTTAGCATGATTCTGACGTTGTTGCCTCCAAAACTGGAAGGCCCAAAATGCAAGCCACCCATTTGCCAAACTCGAATCTAAGGCGAAAAACCAATCAGTCACATTGAAATAGCTTAGGGAGAAGCAAATTGGAAACATCAAGAGAGAATATCTCAAAGCAACCCGAGCGTTAAGCTTAGGATTTTCAGCAGCTGTCATAACATAACCCGCCCCTTTGTATTGATCAGCGATATTGTGAGACAAGGCATTGAAATGGGGAAACTGCCAAGCATACAAAAGAGCTGCAAGACTCCATGCACCAGGATGTGCCAATGTTGTCGAGGCGGCCCATCCCATTAACGGTGGGATTGCGCCCACAATAGCACCAACCCATGTATTCAAAATGGAGCGACGTTTTAAAGAAGTGTAAGTCCAACCGTAGAGAGCAATATTCAGAAATCCTAATAAGGCGACAATTGGATTCACTCCAAAATAAAGGATACCAACACCGAGAGAACCTGTCGCCAAAGCAAATTTGTAGGCCTGAGTAGGAGAGATGGCACCTGTTACAACTGGACGTTTTGAAGTTCTAGCCATTCTCTTATCGAAGTCAGGCTCACGACCCATATTTATCGCATTGGCCAGTCCAGAACAGAGTGTTGTTCCGATGGTCAATAGAGCTAACTCGATGATTGAGACCGAATTAGGAGAGATAGCATAGGAGCAGATTGAACTTAAAGTCACAAGGATCGTGAGATTAGGTTTCGTCAATTTCACATACTGTTTGATTTGCTTTTTGAGGTCGTTGCTTTGCGAAGAGACAGCTGAGTTTTTCTTGGGAATAGCCGTGAAAGGTATTCGTGAATCTTCGGGACTTTGAGTTGTACTCGAGGGAGAGTCTTGGCAGGTGAGAATTTTGGAAGCCACTTTACCTAGTGAAGGAGGTTGAGTTTCATCTTTATCATTTAGACCGTTCGTGCTAAGATATCGACAAAGGCGGAAACTCCTTGAAAAGTAGGAGCTCGCGCTTCGTTGAAGCGGGACGGTAGAGGTCACCGAAAGTGAATTATATCTTGCACGAAATAGATGGCTAGAATGAGGAATATATGACAATCGTAACGGCATTCGAACACAAACTTTGGTTAGAGGTCAAAGCTTGAAGTTATATTGGTGAAGATCTATACACAGTCCCGGTGGAGCTATGCATTCTGGCTCACCTTGTTTTCCACAGCTATTTCAGTGTTTGGCAGCTTTTGATCAATCATTTTTTTATTTTCCAATTTGTTTTCAATTAAATCGTGAAAAGCAATGATTGACCGTACCAAGGTTCCGACATATATCATCATAAGGCTGTCATTGGTCTTCACAGAAAATGCGGTAGCTAAAGGACCAGCATTAGACGAATCTAAACCCGAAGAGTCAGAAGCCAAATTAGGAAGTAAATTAAAAACATTTTGTAACTTGCCCAATATAGAATGGTTCATAGGGAGTTTCTGCTGATACACCTTTTCAAGATAATTCGTAATGTCAAGTAGCTTTTGATGCAATCCCAAAAGAGATTGGTAACTTTGGGTTGCACGCACAGCAAGGTTTCCGGCAGCTTGATCTCTGATATCTCGCAAAAGGTGCTCGACACCAATTTCTTCAGCTTCTTCAGCTTCAATTAGAGAAGGAACGTGTATGAAGGTTCTTTCGGCTTTAGAGCCATCATGTTTAATGTCATCAACAGCAAAGTAAGCATCAGTTGGTATGCCAACTGGACGTGGTTGCACATCAACAATGACTAAGAGAGGGTTGCTAACGAATTTACGAAACACGTCATTAATTTTGAGGTCAGAGGCTCTGAGTTTTGGGCCTGAGTGATACCATCCGATAAGCTTCTCCTTAGCATTGATCTTCTTAAACATTTCTCCCATTGACTCAATAAAATTGTGATCCAAAAACCATACTGATGGGTTTTTCTCGTCTTCCTCGAAGGGTATGGCGAAAGAATTGGTAACTCTAATAGTGTTGGAGGTGTCGTCACCTAAAAGAACACCCACGGCTCTTTTGTTTGTATCACGAGCAACACGGTCGTAGTGATCAGCTACTGAGAGAAGGACCAATGGCGAGACCGTAACAGTCTTCTTTAAAAACGTTAACTCGTTGGATTCTTTGTTCATAACGCTTCAATCTTTATGGCACGTTTGGCCTTGTGCTAGAAGAGTGTGGTTTCCGTTGCCCTCCGCACGGAGTGCGCGAACCAAGAATTTATTGTCATAAGAAATTACTAATTGAAAAATTCCAAAAGTTTCTGAAGAGAAATGTTTGGACAAGTTGTAATAGGGCCCCCTGGGTCTGGAAAAAGCACATACTGTCACGGAATGTTCCAATTCATGTCCGCCATCGGAAGAAAGTGTAGCATCATCAATCTTGATCCCGCCAACGAGAACCTTCCATACTCCTCATGCTCCTTTGACATCAGGAATTACATACAATTGGACGATATAATGGAGGAACATTCTTTGGGGCCCAATGGTGGACTAATGTATGCCATGGAATCATTAGATCTGACGGCTCTTAACGAGCTAGCAGAGATATGGAGTCAGATTGGCAAAACAGATTACCTCATCTTCGATTGCCCAGGCCAGGTAGAACTCTTCACGCATCATAACTCATTTTATAAAATATTTCAACTACTAACAAAAAAGTCAGATGCCAGACTTTGTACTATTTCACTAGTCGATAGCGTCAACTTGACAAGCGCATCTCAGTACATTTCCATCTTACTACTCAGCTTAAGATCAATGATTCAACTTGAACTACCGCATGTAAATGTCATTTCAAAAATTGACATGCTTAGTTCATATCGAGAGTTACCAATGAGGTTGGAATTCTACACCGAGGTCCAAGACTTGATGCAGCTAATGCCACTTGTTGAGAAAGAATCTCCAACAAATCTAGGTAGAAATTATGTTCGACTTACAGAGCTGATTGCGAACCTAGTAGAGGACTACAATTTGGTGGCTTTTGAGGTACTTGCAATTGAAAACAAAAAAACGATGATAAATCTACTCCAGGTGATCGATAAAGCCAACGGTTACGCATATGGCAGTCTGGAGTTGGGCGGAGACGGAATTTGGGCACAGGCATTAAGAAATGGAAGTTATTTGGACGAGGTTGATCTTCACGAAAGATGGGTTACCAACAAAGAGGCATACGATAAAGCCGAGATCGAAGAGGAAAATGAAATCAAAAAGAGGATGTCTTCGGAATAGCACACATACATCGGCCAGTAGAAATGCACTGTAATAAAGGGAGCCTTAGGATCCCGAAACACAGAACGTCTCTCCGTGTTTCTTTAAAGCAAGCTTTTCGCAAGATCAAGACTTTCTTCTCCTTTGTACCCTTCTATGAACTTTGCAAGTTCTTCTTTGTGCTTGCTTATCTTGATATCGAGTTCTGGGAGCATTCTTTTCGTCTCTGCTACCAATTCTCCTTGCTTCTTTATTTCGTATTCATCACCTCTGTTTGTCGTCAAGGCCGCCAAGGCCGACTCTTGTTCTTCGAGTTCTTTCACGTAGTAACTCTTTTCCTTGACGAGCCTTTGCAATGCTTTCACCTTAATATCTAGTTTACCAGGGGCCATGTTTGGGAGTATTAACATTGGTATAGATGGAGTAGTGTGCGAGGTTAGACCCCATTAAATTGATATTCCACGAGAAAAAATTCATCACAAAAGGTACTTGATTGATGATACTCCTTTTTGTAAATATTAATTTCTTTAAAATATGAATAAAAACCAGGATTTTTCATTTGGGATAGATTTGCAACCCAGGATACATCTAAACGAATGCAGTTGGATGTCTTGAACCAGGCAAATTAGATTAAAAGATCGCCTTTGGAGATGTCATAAAATCACAGTCCAGATATTGTATCATAGAAGTATCATAGAATTAATTTGTTTTTTTTGTAGGGTTTCAAAAGGTTGATGGGGTAGATGATGTGCACAGAAATATAAGTCATCACTGTTGCATCGCTATTTATACACTTTTGAAACAACTTTGACAAGTTTAATCCGAGCGTCTTGTGGAATCTGAAATAAACTATACCTGAAAAAGTTTTGAGAAAGTGAAATATTGATGGAGGAGTCTTTGCAGGATGAGCTGGGAAGGACATCTCCTATAATAGAGATCATCGAATTAATTGACGATGATAACAAAATACTAAATTCGTTTACGCGAGACTTAAGTCTGACAAGAACAAAAATTGATAGTGATGATTCGACTCAACCGGCCTCCGATAAGGTTCCGAGCTTGAGCAATGTTCTGAAGAGTATTGTGAATACCGATCCCTCTTCAAGACAAAACTTAAACAATACCGATCTTGCTACTAAGATACTTCAATCGACAAACGAAGCATCAAAGAACCCTCAAAACAAACAAAATACTATAGAAGACAGTGTCCAGAGTCTTTTGCCAAACCAAGACCCAGGATCCAACAGGAATGTAGGTTCGGGTTCATTAGATAAAAGGACACGGAAAACAGTCAGTTTTGCTTCACAAAATGAAGAGAAAAACTCATCTGTTCCTGATTCTCAGGCTACTGGACAGGATACAAGCACATTGGAACAACCCGAGCAACATAAGAAGCCACTGAGATTCAAGGAACGATTGAAACTTAACAATCAAGAAAAGAGATTTTCGTCTCTTCAAAGTTCTCTGGTCAAGCCAAACAAGGTATCTGATACTTTTAATGATCATACTGGCGAAGAGCCCTTAGAATCAGACGTTGGAGATGAATTCACTGAAGTACAACAAAACTGGAAGGAGGAAAACATGAAAAAGAAAAGATCGCTTTATTCTAGGATGAAATATCAAAATGGCATGTCTACTTCTGAAACACTTGATGTGGAGCCTATAATTATCGATGGACCTAGTTCATATAAAGATAACGTAAGCGAAAGTAAGAGTGAAGACGAAGACGAACACGAGATTCAAGATGACAGAAAAGATGGTATTATCTCTGACTTTAAGACAAATTATTCAAGTTTCACCCCTGTCGATTCAGAACTTGATGCGCTTGTAAGAGCGTATGATCAGGGCCTTTTTGACGACCATGAAGTAACTAACGTTGTGGAAGAGCTTGATGACTTCGAAAAACTAAACGCTCTCCTTGAAGAACGTCTGAAAAGCGAAGGCGAGATCAACGCGGATTATCAGGAAGTATCGAACGCCGGTGTTGATGATATGTCTAAATTATCCGAAGGGCTACAGAAGTTTGATATCATGTCAGAAGACATCGTGGAAAACGATCCTTCTCTTGATTTTGAACCCGAAGAACCAAGTTTCTTTGAGTATGATGATTTTCAAAAGAACGTACTCGATCGTGATATTAGGTTAAATTACTTTCGATTGAAAAGAAAGCTCTTTCCACAGCGTAATCCCGAAGAGCTGGAATGAGGCATATAATATGACTAAATTCATTCTACAGACATCTACATTGGCTGCAAATTGTCTTGGATCAACAGCCATGAACACATTTATTGATAAAAGTTAAATTACGAAGGCATCATTTTCGAGATTTCACGATTGGGCGTGTGTATAATTCATTAATCTCGGTGTTAAGCTCGTGTGGCCCTACCATAGCCTTGATCCAAGGATATTTTTTAAGAGAACAGAGAAAAACATAGAAAAATCGATATATTAGAAGGTCAGTTCCGAAGAAAAGGATTCTTAATTGATTTTATCCTAAAACCGGAGTCTGAGAAGCAGAGTCGGCAGATGAGTAATCCGAGAGTTAAGTGCCGTACCGTGGATAAATCAATAAATACTCCGGAAATGCAATTGTTGCATTTTGTGGGGGAACTCCGGGGGAATTCCGGATTTTATGCAAGTAAGATTCGTACGGTAACTACGATTTACATATAGATCAAGAGAAGAATGGCAAAACCACGATAGAGAAGACGACAAGACGTGAAAGTCCACTTGGTGACACTAGGGAAGGTAAGATAAAGGAACGACAAGGACAATGTCTCAAAAATGGAAAAAACAAAAACAAAAACTAGAATCAAGACTATTCCGAGACAACACGGCAACTATTTCGAAATATTCAAGACCACATAAATAAGCAAAAGTTACTTCGTCAAGAAGTATTGCAAAGCTGTAACAATACACAATAGTCCTTCAATTTCTGAACTGACACGCTTGGAAGTACATCTCTGTTACCTCCTTTTTTGTAAATGCGGACAGGCCAGAATGTTAATTCAAACCAAGCGTTCTACAAGAAATGTCAATCATACTTCCTTTAAGTACAAGTTGGTTAACAGCCAATTAATTTGCGACCTTTGGACAAACAAACTGCACACAGTGATACATATGCCTAAGTCCGAACCCGGACCTGCAAATAACGACGTTTTTCACCAGCAAGTGATTTGGAAACAGTAACTTGTTACAATTATCAAGATGACCGCTAATGATTTACTAAATTTTACTAGTAATCGAAAATAATTTGGAAGTGACCAATAACAATCCACAATGGTGCAGAGTAGACCAGAATCATTCATATTACTCTGTAAAAACCGACAGAAGTCAACAAGAAACTAGTATATGGCTTCTCGGTCCCCAGAATTTCCGGGAGAAAATAGCACCTTTTGCATTGTATTCGCCGCAAAAAACCCACTACATATGCATATATGCTCATCGGTACCATAAAATAAGTTTCATATCAGAATGTGGGAAGTCCGAATCTATCTGCAGGGACACATATTAGAATAATCCATGGAAAATATTCGACTATAAATAAGACCGCAATTGCATCCCTTTTGCAACCCCAATTTTCGACCTGACATTAGCAAGTTTGAAAAACTTCGTCAATCTCTTGTGAACATCATAACTTGCTATTCATTGCTAGAAAGCTTGTCCTGCAAAACCGCACAAAAGGTTGTTTGTTGGCATTTTCACTAGTTTTTTGGGTCCGGATCACTGAAGTCCCCTGCACAACTTGTCTAGAGAACTCCCCCCATCTACCGTTTCTGGGGAACTCTATCAAAGATATATATATTTATTTTGATTCATTATTGATCTTTTTTATCGGTTAGATCAATTTTGTTACTTTTGCAATCTCAATCTAATTGTCAGCAACCACAATTGAACTCACAAAGATGTCTGCACTTTTGAAACAGAGAGTAAGATACGCACCTTACTTAAACAAATTGAGAACTGCTGAAGAGTGTGTTGAACTTTTCAAGCATGGTCAATACTTGGGTTGGTCCGGTTTCACCGGTGTTGGTGCACCAAAGGTCGTTCCTCAAGCTTTAGCTGATCACGTTGAAAAGAACAACTTGCAAGGTAAACTCGCCTTCAACTTGTTTGTTGGTGCTTCTGCTGGACCAGAGGAGTCTAGATGGGCTGATCTTGATATGCTTTTGCGTAGATCTCCCCATCAAGTCGGTAAGCCAATCGCCAAGGCCATCAACGATGGTAGAACTCTGTTCTTCGACAAGCATTTGTCTATGTTTCCTCAAGATCTTACTTACGGCTTCTATACCAAGAACAAGGAGAACGATCTTCTCGACTTCACTATCATTGAAGCAACCGCAATTACCGAGGATGGTTCCATCGTCCCAGGTCCTGCTGTTGGTGCCTCTCCTGAGATGATCTCTGTTTCTGACAGAATAATTATTGAAGTCAATACCAAAACTCCATCTTTCGAGGGAATTCACGACATTGACATGCCTGTTAACCCTCCTTTCAGAAGCCCATACCCTCACACAACTGCTGATTACAGGGTTGGCCGTACCGCCATTCCTGTGGACCCATCTAAGGTTGTGGCCATCGTGGAGTCAACACAACGTGACAAGGTTCCACCAAACACACCATCCGATGCAATGTCTCAAAAGATTGGTGCTCATTTGATCGACTTTTTCGAGCACGAAGTCAAGGTGGGAAGATTGCCTGAGAATTTGTTGCCATTGCAATCTGGTATTGGTAACATTGCCAATGCTGTTGTAGAGGGATTGGCTGATTCCAACTTCAAGAACTTGACTGTTTGGACTGAGGTGTTACAGGACTCCTTCCTCGACTTTTTCGACTCTGGATCTTTGGACTTTGCTACTGCCACATCTATTAGATTAACTGAGGCTGGATTCGACAGGTTCGACAAAAGCTGGGATGAATTTACCAAGAAGTTGTGTCTCAGATCGCAAGTCGTCTCCAACTCTCCTGAAATCATCAGAAGATTGGGTGTTATTGCCATGAACACTCCAGTTGAGGTTGACATGTACGGACACGCTAACTCCACTAACGTTATGGGTTCCCGTATGTTGAACGGACTTGGTGGTTCTGGTGACTTTTTGAGAAATGCCAAATTATCCATTATGCACACACCATCTGCTAGACCTTCCAAGACCGATCCAACAGGTGTCTCTTGTATCGTTCCTTTTGCACCACATGTTGATCAAACCGAGCATGACTTGGATATCGTTGTCACTGAGCAAGGTTTGGCCGACCTTAGAGGTATGTCTCCAAGGGAAAGAGCCGTTGAGATCATCGACAAGTGTGCTCACCCTGATTACAAGGACCAATTGAGGGACTACTTTGACAGAGCTTTATTCCACGCTCAAAAGGCCAAGTGCATGCACGAGCCTCACATTTTGAGAGATGCTCTTAAGATGCACTTGAACTTCCAAGATAATGGAACTATGAAGTTGGATTCCTGGGACCAAAAGTTTTAACCTCTCGGTACCATAGGTGGAAAGTGATGATGAGTATTGAATGCGGTACTCAAGTTTTAATTGATGAAGTATATAGAATCTGGTTAGATTCTCTTTTAGGGATCTCAGCTTAGATCTTTCGAAGTTGAATTTCAATTAACCAGAGGGAAATCTCAATAAAAGAGAAACAAGTTATTTGCTAATCAAGGCTATTTGTAAATGTATCCGTTAATTTGAATTCTACTCTGGATGGAATATTGCAAATCGGTTTTTTTGAACAAGATTCTTTTTGGCTATGATTCTTTTTGGCTATGATTCTTTTTGGCTATGATTCTTATATCCTTTGCTTCTTATAAGCTATGCTTCTTCAAACTTGGACTCATAAACTGTAATTATCCCAAAACTATTCTGCTTCTGCATAGTCATGGTTATTAAAAATAAATATTCACAATAAGTTTTGGTGCAACGTGTAATACAATCCATCTGCTTTCATCAGCCTTCCCTCACACAGTCCCTTTCATAGTGCAACTCTCTCTTATTTATTATAGAAAAAAACAACAAAATTTTATGTAAATGAAGCATATTTCGCATAAGAAAATAAACCGAAAACTTTTCTAACTGACCTCTTCTTTGCCTACTCAACCAAAACTTGAGATATCGCACATCACGTGACCGACATATGATTATTCTAGAAAAATGAATCACAGAGATAAATACAACCCCAGCTAACTAGTAACTTTTAGTGCCCATGCTTAACAACGTCATCAGATCGCATTTACGTGTTCTGACACGAGCTTTCTTATTCAATTCAAACAAGCGTGCTTTCCAAAGCTCTGCAAGAGCTCTCATTGACTTTGATCCCTACAAAACCTTAGGAGTAGATAAAAGTTCCAGCACTTCTGAGATCAAAAAGGCTTATCATCAGCTCGTTAAAAAATACCATCCCGATGTCAACAAAGAAAAGGATTCTGAAAAGAGATTTCACAAAATTCAAGAGTCCTATGAGCTTTTGAGTGATAAGGACAAAAGAGCACAATATGACCAATTTGGTGCTTCAGCATTTGATTCAAATGGAAATGCTAACCCATACGGAGGACACCCGTTCGGTGGTCACTCAGGAAACCCATTCGGTGGTGCCCAAGGGAACCCATTTGGAGGCATGGGCTTTAACTTCGAGGATCTCTTCAAACAAGCATTCAATGGTGGTCAAGGTGGAGCCGGAGGAAGAGACGGTAGGGGGTTTGTCACAGAGCACGTAGGTGATAACATTGAAGTTCTCAAATCTGTTTCGTTCCGTGATGCTGTATTTGGAACAAAGGTAACTGTAAATTATAAAGCTGTGGATAGCTGTGGCACATGTTCCGGATCAGGTCTCAAGGAGGGTAAGAAAAAGAGTACATGTTCTACATGTCATGGAACTGGTCAAAGTACCCATATTATTGGCGGTTTTCAAATGGCTTCAACTTGTGGTACCTGTCATGGTTCGGGTGTTACTATCCAGAAAAACGATGAATGTAAGACCTGTCATGGAAATGGTGTCACAGAAGTACCTAAATCTGCGGAAATTGATTTACCTTGCGGTATCGCTGATGGTTCAAGACTTCGAGTCCCAGGTGGTGGTGATGCTCCGTATGTGACAAAAGATCCATACAATCAGACCAGAAATGGAGATTTGATCATTCGTGTCCATGTCCAGAAAGACAAGAAGTTTGAAAGAGTGAACAACAATATTACCTTGAAACACGAAATACCGATGACAACTGCCGCTTTGGGAGGAGAAGTTATTGTGCCAACAATCGATGGAGAGAATATTAAGTTGAAGATCCGTGCGGGCGTCCAGACTGGTCGCAAGATCTCTATTCCAGACAGAGGTGTCCCAATTAACCGGAATAAAAACAATAGAGGTGACATGGATGTCTTCCTCGACGTCAAAACATTGATCCCTGAAACACCTCTTCAGACTGCATTGTTAGAGGCTCTTGCCGATGCATTCAACGATAAGACAGCGACAAGAACTCACAATGAGCTGATCTTAGACATGGATAACTCTGAGGATAATTCTGGCGACAAATTCTCTCAGACTTATGACGAAAACAAGTTACATCCCTCCAGCATGCAACGGATAGGGAAGATGCTTGGAAAGTTTTTCAACCTCAAGGACAATAAGAACGGGAATTAAGGCGACTAAGTATTTGTCGTGGCGAGTATCTTATCTCTTGTAAATAAATTTGTATATTTTTTGAGCCCACGACTACATAAAGAAGTGATGTACCACACTAATAAATGATAAATCGTCTATGCACCATCGTTCTTGACGTCATTCAATGCTTTAACAAGGTTTTGGCCATCTTCTGCAGTCTTCACCTTAACAACATATGTTTTAATTTGACCATCAGCTTCTATCGAAGGCACTCTTGCAAGAGAACCATTACCCATTGTTTCGTACTTCAATTCCTTGACCACAGAGGTATTGAGTAAAACTCTCAATGCACCGTCAGCACGAATCAAAATACGAGACTTATTAGTTTCTTTTGATTTTAATATCTTCAACTCGCCGACACCCATGGACTTGTATGGATCCTCCTTGTTGTTTGGGTCGAAAGTCATAAGCTTTGCTCTCAGTTGTAACACTGTAGTCTCATTTTCTTCGCCCAGTGTGACTTCAACTTTCTTGTCGCCCAATGATGCTACCGGAGCAAAGTTGACATCAGGTTCGTTTTCAGCTTCGTTTTCAGCTTCCTTGTTCTCGGTACTGTCTTGTGTTGAACCTGAGCTCATACCAAACAACGATTTGCTGGCGTCCTTGACATTCTCTTTCTTGTCACCATTGCTCGAAACTTGGCTGCCGAACAGAAATGGCGTGGGCTTTGAGCCTATGCTACTAGAACCGGAACCAAATGAAAAAGTTGGTTTTGCTTCCGTCGTTTGCAGGTTGCCAAACAACGAAGACGCGCCAAAAGAGGAAGGTTTAGAAGCATCTTTGCTAGCACTTCCAAACAGAAATCCTGATCCTTCGGATGAAGGAGCTTTGACAGCACCGAAATTGAATGTAGCGGGCTTGCTGGCTTCAACGTTCGAACCAGTCGAACTAGCAAAGGAATTCCCGGTAAACAGAAATGCTGGACTTTTAGCGGTTACTGTGTCTGTTAAATTTTTGTTAGATTCAGATTTCTGAGGTTGGCCAAAGTTGAAGGATGGAACTGTTGCGCTTTTAATCGATTCAGAGCTCTGAGGCTGGCCAAAGCTGAAGGTTGGAGCTGCGGAAGTTTTAAAGCCTTCACTAGCAGGTTTAGAATCGGTCTTTGATGCGGCTGGCTCAGGAATATTTTGCTTGTCATTTGCTTTGTTGAGACTGAAGACTGGATCCAGGATTTTCTTGTTGAATACAAAAGTAGGACCCTTGATCTCAACTTCAGATTCAGAATCCGAGTCAACTACTTTCGGTTCAGGCTTTTTGCCGAATGAAAATGGCGAGTTCTTAATAGTTGGCTTATTGGTCAAGTTGAACGTAGGGCCAGCAATCTTGATTTCTTTAGGCTTTTCGTCTTCACTTTCATCAGAACTGGCATCAACAGAAATAGCTTGCGAGACAGAGCCTAGCCCGGTTTCTTTGCTTTGTTCCGGTTTTGAAGTCAGTTTTCCGAATGCAACATTGGCGAAAGGGTTCTTGGCCACTGGTACTTGGGGTTGGGTCTCTGGGGTAGACTTGGAACCTTTCTGGCTAAAAAGACCGCCAAATGTGGTAGTTCCCAGAAATGATGAAGGATTTTCTTGAGGTTTAGCAGCATCTGTGGTAGTATTATCTTTGCCGAATGAATTTGGGTTGGTGGCTCCTGTTAGACTTGCGTTCAGCGAAGCGACAGAGCCAAATGCTGGTATACTGGTGGCTTCAGTGACCTCTCCATCCAACTTTTTATAGAATTCAAGGTATTTCTCACATGCAGCTCGAAGATCAGGGACACTTTCAGCAGTGTTAGCTTTGTTGACGGCTTCTGCGAATTTGTTAGCCAAGGCCTTAAGTTTATCAGTTTTCACATCTGAAGCCTTAGTTGCCGTGGGTTGCAGACTGAACTGTGGAAACGTTAAGGTGGTAGGAGCAGGAGCAGGAGCAGTAGCAAAAGTAAATGATTTACCCTTAGGCTTTAGGATCTTTCTTTTGGCCATCACATCGGCTGTTGCAACAGAAATGCCCGATGGCTTTTCATCGTCAGAAGAGGCTGCAAGGCCATCCTTATTTATCTGCAGTTCTGCGATTCTTTTGGCCATTTTTGGGGCTCTTGATTCACAAAGAAAATCGGTCTGTAATGATACTTCGAGATGCTTTACTGACTATACACCTTGGGTCTGAGACACTGTCCGAAATTGATGTAGGATGTACGGGTTTTTAGAATAACATCGATGCACGGGTTTCCCTGTATTATTTTTGGTGTATGGATGTATAGCTTGATGTGTAATATACAGGCATGGTGTAAGGTACGGCATGGAAAATCGATGCGCGTGTTAGGGCTTTTGACCTGCTCTAAAATTTCGTAGCACGTGTCAATGATCTGAGACTGCTTTACGTCTCTATCACGTGATGCTCGCATCCCACTAGCGGCCGGAAGAAAGTGAGAAAATTGTTCAGTTCTCTTTCTGCTACATAGAAACTTTGAAGAAGTATGTTGATACAATGAGCACCAAATCTTAGGATACTTTGCTCAATTCCCTTCGTCTGTGATATGAACAAATTGCCATTAATTGATCTTGTTATCTGTTTTCCATGGCTGAACTATGTCCTTCAGCAGTTTTTTGAAGTGCAAAACTTGTTCTTATGAAGGTTGAGTGACCACTTTGCCTCTCGGACTTTAAACATTCCACGTTTTTGATGTCTCTTTCAATGATCTTGCCTGATCTTTATCGTACCAAATCGAAGAAAGTTACTGTTGCGGTCAACTAAGTTACGTTTATGGCCCTAGTTTATATCAAACATTCTCATTGATGAGTAATTATACTAACTATATTAGATGGCTCCAAAGATTCAACAAACCAAGGCTGCCAAGGCCGCTGCCGCTTTGGCCGGTGGTAAGAAGGGTAAGAAGAAGTGGAACAAGGGTAAGGTTAAGGACAAGGCCCAACACGTTGTCACTTTGGACCAAGAGAAGTACGACAGAATCATGAAGGAGGTTCCAGGTTTCAAGTTCGTCTCTGTCTCTGTTTTGGTCGACAGATTGAAGATCGGTGGTTCTATGGCCAGAGTTGCTTTGAGACAATTGGAGTCTGAGGGTGTCATCAAGCCAATTGAGAAGCACTCCAAGCAAGCCATCTACACCAGAGCTTAAGTTCAAGGTGATCCTAGATATAATGGCTTCTTGAATATGTGTTCTATCAATGTACATTTAACGTAATTACTTGCTCTGTAGGACATCTGTATATGTGTCTTTAGCTCAATGATATTCTAGAGCTTAATGATTGCTTATGACTTTACTTATCTTTGTCATACGATGTCGTGTGGTTACTACTCCCCATTTCTTCTTTCTAAAAAGTCTTGTACTGTTTCTATTTGTTTCACCTTCTGACGCTTCCCATCTTCTTCTTTGCTCTTCAATGATGCTTCGCTTGCAATCTTCTGTCCTAAATCCTGCTCGAAATGTATACATAAGGAATCTCTTTTCATCCACTTCAAATGATAAATCCAACAATACCTTTCGTCTCACAAAGAGAGTCTCTGTTCCCCCACATCTTCTATTCAATGTTGTATCAGATGTAGCCAGATACCATGAATTTGTTCCTTTTGTGACCCGATCGTTCATAAATGAGCGTAATGAGGAAACTGGAATGCCTACTAAAGGAGGATTCCGTGTGGGATGGAAGAACTACGACGAGGAATTCGTTTGTAGGCTTAATTGTATCGAAAACCGTCGTGTTGAAGCTGAATCATTGACAACTCTGTTGTTTGAGTATCTTAACAATGATTGGTCATTTAAGCCGATAAGAAGTCGGTTGTCTAATGAAATGCATACTGCCGTTGAGTTAACACTACGGTTTAAGTTTAAGAACCCTCTTTACAATACTGTTTCTTCGCTTTTTCAGGACCAGGTAAGCGAAATCATGATTACGGCATTTGAAACTCGTGCTAAAGAATTGGCTGATTTGAATAAAAACTTAGACTAGGACGTTTTTACTTCGATATGTTCCTTTTTGGGGGGACATACTCTATTGGGATCACAATCTTACATCTCATTGGCTAAGCACAATTACTCGAGTATTTTAATCACTAAAAACAAAGAAAGAAGCAATTTACCGTATACGGTACTATAATTTTATTCTTTAGAGTGTCGTGTGATAGTAATTATTGCTCAATTACTAAACTCCAGACTTGCTGGAGATTAAATAGAAGTAAATTGAACAATTAAGGGAACATTTTGATCATCTAAGCATAAATTCAGAATCTAAATAATGTTTGAAAGCTCCGTAAATCAAAGCCTTCAGAATGCAAAAAATTGTCTTGAAAACCGTGCAAAGTTTCATGAGAGTAAAATAGTAGGATGAGAAAGGAATGAAAAAAAAAATCGTAGCAGCGTTGGCGCGTAAATCTTGTACATCTTTGCCAATCACTTAAATGTACTTTGGAGTAAGTGAGTGAAGACCCACTGAGTACTCTCTAAGATTGTGGTGTGGAATCTTCAGAAGAGCAGCATCTGGAAGATTAAGAAAAGAGTCCTTTCCAGACAGATTGCGCCGCTTGTGCTTGTCTGTGATAGAAAAGAGAGACGTATTGGAAGAGCTGCGGCTCCTAATCCGTACACTTTCCGTATTGGAACTCATGATATAGGTTTCTCTCATAAAAGCCAGTGTCAATGGGGACATCGTTGTTGGCTTGACAAGAGTCTTATTAAGCCAAGAATCGTCAAATACGAGAGGACGGATACACTTGATCGAGTCCCTTAACGTTCTCCTCTCGCTGTCGACTCGCTTCACAGGAAACCATTTGTAGTCATCCATAGTAGCGTAAGATAACATCTGACGATTTTCCACTAGCGTTTTCCGATTAGGGCTCTCGGTAAAAATATCAATATAATTGTCTAAATCATCTTCATCGTCGGATTCGTGAAGATCGCTCATATTCTGAACATCCTCTTCTAAATCGTCTTCCGGTTGGCTTTCAGTATTAGTTATCGAAACAGGTTGTGTAACAGCAGAAACAACTTCTTGTGAACTTACTCCTGGAACATCACTGGTGGAACGGTTAAAAATACCTGTCGAGTTCAGCCTTGCCGAACGGTTGACTATGGGGGGAGCAACATTTTCACTTATTGCTTCTCTTGGGTTGTTTGGTGTAGAAGGAATTAATTTGCCTTTGAGTTTGAAAAGACGTCCTCTCAAACTCAAAGCTGGGTTGGGGTCCGATTGGGCCCGGGAACGACGAGTAATAACATCGTTGAAGAAAGGAGTTGTAGAATCAATTTGGTTTCTTCTTCTGCGGGGAACGGTTCTATACCTTGGCATTTCCCGGTCGCTTAGATCCAACGCAAGGTCTCTGCCAACGGATATTCCCAAGTTCCATTCAATCATTTCTTTTGGTGATCGAAACAGCATAAGAAGTTGTTCGTTTTCAAGACGGAGACGTAAAACATTTGATCGTTTAGTATAATCGCTTGCAAGCCCGATTTTTGCGTGCTGGAGGGAATAGGATCTCACCAATCTCTTACTTATAGCACCACCAAGACGAGAAAGCAGTGTCATGGACAGGTTACGAGAACTGGAAGGACTAGAACCACTGTTGATGATATTATGCTGTTCACAGAGTCCATAGAACTCAATGTCACTGTCAGTGGTGCAGAAAGACTTCAAATATTCTGGTACGCTTCCACGCTGCATAGGAAATGACTGTTCAAATCTTGAATTGAGTATCGTTGGCTCAATTTGGCTTGGAATCAGGTAAAAGTTGATCTGTGTGGAGTTTAGTTCCACTATGAAATTCTTCCAGGACCTGATGGGCGATATCTCGTGTGGCGTATACCACTCTAATTTCCGAGCACATACACCTATCTTGTAAGCAGAAGGCTTGTAACCCGGGAGCTCCTCTTGGAGAAAATCTTTATCATATACGTGAAATCTAGGACAACCTCCAGGGGGTAAAGTGTCGTAAGATGGGGTCTTGCTCGGACCAGGTTCCATGAAAGAGAGGAACGAGTGTTGCAGTTCAAAGTGACTATTAGAAATTGGTGCGTGTAGGTTAGAAGTGGATGGTGTAGCCCTAAAGACATCCTTCAGTTTTGAAACATCCTCCACCTCAGCATTATCAGAAGAAATGGGTGACGCAAGCAGTAATGTAGGAGACTCGGCACGAGATGATGTTCTCAAGGCGTATGATATATCAAACACTGACTTTGAACCATTAGAGGAAGAACTAGTAGTAGAATGAAGTTGAGATGATGATTCAAGAAATTTTTCCAAAACATCATCTGTGGATTGTTCGAAATTGCCTGCTTCATCCACCGAAGATGCTTCCTGTTCAAAAACACCGGCTTCATTCTCCAAAGAATTATTTTTTTCAGAAATGGCATCTTCATTAACCAAGGGTCTCTCTTGTTCAGCAACACCATCTTCTAGAAGCGATGATGTTACTTCTTTCGAAACAATATCCTCATGAACCAAGGACACTTCCCGTTCAGTGATGTCAGCCACAACTGCTGCCTCTTGATCGGAAGAAGATGTTTCGTTTTCTGAACAGGTCGCTACTTCATCAGGACGACTTTCACAGTCTGACCACCCATCACTTTCACAAAGCAGCTTAAGTGGAGACGTGGGAAAGCCACGAGGAAACGACGACAGTAGTGTGCTCGCCAGTGACATATTTAAATGGTCTTTGGTTTCAAGGATATTGATTTGCTATAGAAAGCTTTTGAAATCCCCTTTGGAGCCCACTTTTAGCGTGAAATGAAGTGAACCTCAGCGATAGTGTTGTTGAGTCGTCGAATCGTCGAATCACACAAAAACGACCAGTATTGACACAAATTTTTCGGCAGAAATCTCGGATGCCCTTTAACTCAATCCCAAATCAAGGTTTTTAAGGGTAATAAAAACCGTTTCAAACACAATCTAACTACCACCCCTAAACGCTTATAGTTGTTGAAAATTGATAAGCGAAACGACTAGGAACCTCGGCAAATCAGGACGATGGAAGTTGCAGACAGTCGAAGTATAGCAAAGTAGCTGGAAATGGTGGAATGTGATTCAAATTATGGATAGAAACCAAAAAAAAGGCTCAGTGCAAGTTGTTTCTTTTTCGTTCTTTGTTGGCGCAAAAGAGATGCCTATGCAAATAGGGGACTGATTAGAAGTTGCCCAAGTCAGGCTCATGATTCTCTGCAGTCTGCGTTCTTTTATCTGCATGAATTTCTTCCCCGGGTATTCGCCTGTGACGGCTCACGGCGTTAAGTTCGGAGGTGCCGGATATTAGGCATGGTGAGCGGGAAGAAGAGCTCTTTCTGGAAATACATGAGGACGATAATGAGAGTATTTCTTAAGCTAATCTTGAATCCAATATATCTCCATACTGTGTGGAGTTGTCCCTGTACTGCATGTTGGTTTCTTTTGACAAAAAATTGGTTCCTTTCTTGTATAAAGCTTGTTTTCTTGTATATACATACCTTCGTGTATATAGCTGACGATATAGTGTATGTTGCCCAGTATACGGTACCAGGTGTACTTATATGCAAGATGTTCTTCCCGAGAATGGCTGCAAGTGCGGGGAGACACATTTTGCAGACCAAAGGGACGCCATGAACTAAGGAAACTTCCATTATCTGTAAGGAAAACGTTCTGGTTGTTCTTCATTTTGATTATTTTCCAGTGTTCGTGAACCGATTCTTTTTCTCGAACTACTTAGTCTCGTTTGTAGTATTGCTTTTTTGTTTCAATTGGCTTAGATTTTAAGATTCAACTGGCGTTGCTTTTTTGTGTCAATTAAAACATCTGGCTCATTGGTATTAAGGCGTAGTGAGACTGGGCGTTTGGAGGTAATTGGTTGTCTTGGCAGTTTGGAAGAAGATTCAGAAGATTAGTAGTTTCGAATAATCGAAGTTTGGTCTATTTGAAGTTTGAATAAGTTGAAGGTTGAATAAGTTGAAGGTTGAATAAGTTGAAGTTTGGATTAGTTGAGTTTTGAATAAGCAAAGTTTGGATTAGTTGAGTTTTGAATAAGTAAAGTTTTGAATATGTAAAGTTCCAAGCAAGTTAAGGCATTAAATACGTTGTACCCTGGAGTAATCAACCAACAAGAGTTGAAGCAATGTACAAACTTTATCGCGGACAAAAGACTCTTTTTCCTCTTTAGGAAATACCTACCTGTCTGAAAAAATTATGCTTCTGTCAAATCATGTGCCACATGGTTGTGACTTGTTTGTCATGATTCGTTTGCAGCCAGTGTTAGACGTTTTAACTGAATGAATGAGCTTACCTTTTTCTGTATTAATCAGATTTTTATTTCAAAGAGATTTTTTATTTAGACAGTTTGAATAAACTGCAATTTGAATTTTGTCTTGTCTTGTATTATCTTGTCTTGTCTTGTATTATCTTAAGTCAACTTCACAATTCATCCTAAAGTTTGAATAATTCACTTTTTCTTACACTTTAAAATATTTCCTGTTCTTATTCCTCTCGAAACTATAAATCATTACCCTTATTCACATCATTTAATCTCTATCCTGTCGTTGCTGCCCTTGGCCTTGCCTTATCGCTCCACATGCGATGCTCATCGCTAGCCATATGCATCTCCAACATCAAAATCCACAAGCCTTGTTGCTTATATCGCTCGGACTTCTTCAAAACGGTGGCTCCGAAGATGAATTGACGCAGTGTCTTGTCCAATTGGGTAATCTCGTTAATGTTACCGCTACGGACCTCGAAACGAGAGATACTCTTGTCACCACAGATGCCATTGGACTCAGCTTGGCTGCTCTTGAGCAAATTCAAACTGCTTCAAGCTTCGATAAAGACGAATCTCTGTACTCTTTGTACCTTCGCTTACTCCGTGGAGTTGTTCTCCTAGTCAGAAACCTAGTACCAGGCTCTACCTCTGCCCTGGATGCTCGAAGAGTACTACCAGCCATTCTGGCGTATTTGAGCGAGGTTCCAACAACTAACCCTTTGTACTATCGTGTTTTGGGAGCATATGCTGAATTGTTGGCAAATTATGCCACAAAGTACGGCTCTAGTCTCGGTTTAGACGTCCTTTCCTTCACTACTGCCTTTAAAAATGATACATTCAATGCTGTGGCCATGACCAATGAATCGAGTCTAATTGTTCCGTTCAATTTGTTTCTTTCAAGGGCTTTTTCGGACTACGATTCTGTATCCACTCTTCTTTCGGATCCTGGCTGTCTCCCTTTGGTCGACTACCTTTCCCGATCAGACATCTCTACCAACCAAGAATTGTTACTGCTAATGGAGGTTATCATATGTCACGAAAAATTCCATTCTTGGATTATTTCTCATGTTGAATCTGACCCAAAAATTCTGCTCTTGGAACCAGCATGTCTCACGGCAACCAGCAAAGACGATTGGGACAATGCACTGTGCATCACGATCTTGAACTGGGCTTCTGATATCGTCAAGTATTTTTCGCCAAAAGCAGTTGATATTCTTAACTCGAGGATATATGACGTTTCTTTGCTAGAATATTTGCATCTGGTTGTAGTTAAGGCGCTTGATGTTCTCGCCGACTTTGGCAAATACAACTGTGCCCAGCAGTTCTTTTTCGATTACGATATTCTTGAAACTGTGATTCCACTATTCCGAGCCGTTTATGAAAGTGTTAAGGTCAAAACTGCCAAAGACTCGCGAAGCACTGGTGCTATTGCCAGCAAGGAGTTCCCCGTGGTGTCGTCACTTATCATTGAAATATTGGCTTTTGCGTGTCACTCATCTTTCCAAGCACAGGAGAAAATCCGTGAACTTCATGGTCTCGAGCTTGTTTTGTCGAGCTGTGTTATAGACGATGACAATCCCTTTATGAAAGAAAGAGCCATTCTTTGTCTCAAGTTCTTATTGGAAAAGAACAGTCTGAACCAGAAGTTTGTTGCAGAGCTAGAAGCTCACCAGGTAGCTGACAATACAGCACTTGAAGAGGCGGGTTACCAAGTTGATCTAGTTGGGGGAAAGCTAGAGGTTAAGAAGAAAGAAACATAATAGACTTCGATCAATACATGGCTTGAGATTATAAGTAAGTCATCTAAACCTTTTTCCGTTTTAGATTGGTTCTTTTATCGTGTTTTGAGTTGGTTCTTGTATCCTGTTATGTGGTGTTCTTGTATCGTGTTCTGTATTAGTTTTGAATCGTATTTTTGAATGGTATTAATAAAGTCAAGCTTACTCCTTTGGCTCCTTAGCCAATTCCTCAACAATAGCATCCTTGACTTTCTCCAATGAAGCCTCGTCAATCAAGATAATTCTCTTTTCCTTTGAAGATAAAGCCCTCAACTCGTCATTGAGAACATCGTCATCAAAAGAGTACTCCTTGAAACCCAGTAAAGCCTTGTTAACAACCTCAGAAAACTTGGCTGGATGAGCAGTAGACAATGTGATGTATTTACGGTCCTTAATACCAGCTTCGACATCTCTCTTAACGAATCTGAAAGTGGTAGCAATTCCAACAGCAGTGTGAGGGTCCAAGACATAGTTGTCTGGAGTAGCACCATAGATGCTCTTAATGGTCTCAATAGTCTCCTCGTTGGTGACACGCTCGGAGTCGAAGTCAACTCTAGCAGCAGCACTGACGCTCTCTGGAGCAGCCACAGAGCTGGTTGCCTTCAATTGTTGCATCCATTCGTTCAAAGTTTGACCGGCCTTAGCATCATCACCGCCAGCCACGTTATCACGGATAAGGTACCACAACAATCTTTCAAAGTTGGAAGAGATGAGAATGTCCATAGCAGGCGAGTATGTAGCTTGGACGTCACCATTGGTCTCGTACTTTCCAGTTTTCAAGAAACGATCCAAGATATCATTCTCGTTGGTAGCAATGATCAATTTGTCGGCAGGCAAGCCCATCTCCTTGGCGTAGTAACCGGCAAGAATGTCACCGAAGTTTCCTGAGGGAACAACAAATCTAATCTTAGCATCTTCGGACTCAACTTTAAGAACCTGGAAGTAAGAATAGAAGTAGTAGGTGATTTGAGCCAAGATTCTAGCCCAGTTGATAGAGTTTACAGCAGCAACGTGGTGCTTCTCATTGAATTCCTTATCGCCGAAAACCTGCTTGACGATATCTTGACAGTTGTCAAAGGTGCCGTTGACTGATAAGGTGTGAACATTGGCATCCTCGACAGTGGTCATCTGCTCTTCTTGAATTGGAGAGATACGACCAGTGGGGTACAAAATAAACACACTGACATCCTTCTTGCCTCTCAAACCATAGATCGCAGCCGATCCAGTATCGCCCGAGGTAGCACCCACAACAGTAATCTTCTCTCTTTCGGCACCTTCTTCTAACTTGGAGTTTCTTCTGACCAAAAAGTACTCAAACAAGTTACCAACAAACTGCAATGCAACATCCTTGAAAGCGTATGTTGGACCGTGGAAAAGCTCCAACAAGTACAAACCTGCCTTTTGGTCAATGATCTTTACTGGGGTCACTTCTTCTGCTCTGAAGGTGCTGTAAGATCTAGTGATCAAGTCCCGGAGATCCTCGGAAGGAATTTCTTCCGACGAGATATATTGTGACATGATCTCAAACGCGAGTTCCTGGAAACTGAGGTTCTTCCATTTGGAAATGAAATCCTCTGGAAGTTTTGGGATCTTCGACGGAATGAAGAGTCCTCCGTCGTTGGCCAACCCGGTCATAACGGCATCTTCAAACGATATAGCCTGTTCCTCTGCACTACGAGTACTTCTGTACGCCTGAGATGACATTTTGGATGTTATTGTTTTCGGGGTGGGAAGTAGTTAGCGTAGGGAAACTATTCAAAATGGGTAACTAATTGGGTGTGAATCATTCTTCGGGCACGTGAGTTGTCACGTGATCTGGCGTGGTGCGGTGCCGGCAGCGGTTGTCTTTATGCCGGTTCCGGTTCTAGCTGTAGTTGCAGGGTGATTGTTGTTCCAGTTCTGTCTCGATTCAATTCTGGTTTCAGTTTTGATTTGAAGTAAATTTTGCTTTAAATATCAAGAGGGATACCAAATTTTGATCACGTACTACCTATATTGGATAAGTCTTATCTGCAGGCAGTGGGTTTCCTGCTTCACCAATATGACTGTAATGAAAGGAACAGACACACAAGTATAGAAATTTTCAGTCAGAAAAGAGTGTTCAATTCCAAACCAACAACATCTAAAACATCCGAAATCGAAAAGTCCCGACTCACTTCAATTAACGTCTCATATCCATGGGGTACGGGTGTTGTCGGTGAAAGCGTGAAATTCTTCAGAGTTTACCCAATTCCACAAGTCTGCAGGAATCAGCACTTCTAAAGGTGGTAGAGTCTGGCTAATTGCGTGTTTTGATGAAGCGTATGTCGTCATTACGGTGGCCCAGAGGCTTTGGGCGACGATTGAGGTTGTACAACTCCAGAGGCTTTGGGCAGAGCTTCAAGCAGAGCTTCGAACAAGATGTTGGAAAAGATGTTGGAAAAGACGATTCTAAAGACATAAAACGAAACTCAAATGCTTCAATTTATTCCAATCAGGAAATTATGGTTGGAAATATTCAACTACTTCAAAATTTTGAACAAAGATTTTGGTCTAGCTCCATCAGATATACATTTGGATATGGTCTGGGTGTGTTTCCTCAAACAGGGTATGAAAAGTCATCCAAGAAACCACAAATCGATATGGTGCATGTAGTAGATGATGCGACAGAGTTCCATTCAACCAATGTTCAACAGTATCCAGAACATTACTCGTTCCTTCGACTGTTTGGGTTGTCTGCAATCTCCAAGGTTCAGGCTGCCGGTGCTGGGGTCTACTATAACCCATATGTCAACATGATGGATATCTACGGAAACAAAACCATGGTTAAATATGGCATTGTTACCACAGATACTATTCTCGAAGATTTGAAGGACTGGTCGACGTTCTATTTGGCTGGCCGATTACAGAAACCTGTCAGACACATCTACGGAGTGGATTCGCGCCTCAAAGAGGCCAATCAGTACAATCTCGAAAGTGCATTCAATCTATCTTTGATGCTACTAGCTTTGGGCAAAAAAAGAAACCTCACTACACGAGATCTCTATGAAAAGATCGCCCTGTTATCGTACATGGGTGATCCCCGAATGCTTGTTGGTGGAGAGAACCCTAATAAGGTGAAGAATATCGTGGGAAGACAAATAGAACACTTTGAGCGATTGTATGCTCCCTCGATGCATCATGCTTTAACTAAGTGTTATGCCAAACTCGACGGAGATACTCTTGTTCCAGCAAAAGACGTTTCCAACTTTGCAGAGATCATAAATCTGCTTCCAGGAAATTTCAGACATCGTTTGGCCAAATCTTACCGGAAAAAATACCAACAGCTGTCTGGATCTGAGGGGGCTTGTCTTCCAGAAACAGAATTTGTCAAGAGTATATCCTCAGATACACATTTACGACGGACTCTTATGACTACGGTACTGGGGATCACAGCAAAGCCAGCACTTCTTCAGTCTTTGAAAGGAATATTAACTGCTGGAGTGGTTAAATCTGCCAAGTATGCTTGGGAGAAGAAGATGAAGAGCATTGTTAAGAGTTAGTTTTGATAATGTGGTGGTTAATTGATAACAATATCGTTTGCAAGTGATGTGGAAATCTGTCAAAAGCCAGAATCGAAGAGCTTATTTGCCGGTTGAATAATCATTCGAGGGTCATACTGATGAACTCATGAACTTATGAACTCATGAACTCAAGATTACAAGATTGGAATATTACAAGATTGGAATATTACAAGATTGGAATATTACTAGATTCCCAAAGAGTTAGAGATAATCATCGACCTTTCCTAATTGGGTAAGAGAATTACCTATCTAGTAACACGGAGTTTCACCTAGTTACAACCACTGATACGAAACGTTACGAACACAGGCGCAACATTTACACAGCTTGCACCATTTGCGCTGTTTACACTGTTTTAATCGGTTTTGCGCCCGTTTGTTGCTGTTATACACATCTCCTAGCCACAGGACCGTAGAGGGGACTCAAGTGATGTCATCATTTAGGGGCGCTTTTAGTAGGGTCATTGAGGGACGTGTCTTTTTCCCCATCGGACCAAATTTGGTTTGTTAATTTTTTTCTTCGATGTGGATGATCCTTACCGCATTTGGATTTGGAGCCGTTCCGTCCAGATCAGCGCCCACGTGGCGACCAAAGGAAACGAGAAAGAAGAGGTAAGAGACAAGAAAGAAGAGGTAAGAGACAAGAAAGGAGAGAAAAGAGAAAATTAAGGATTCTTTGAAAATACAGGGACTTTCGATTTCTTCTCTTTTTGTTATTTTCTTTTTTTGCTGTATTTCTCCTTCCTTTTGCTTTGTTTCTTGTTATTTTTCTTAGTTGATGAGTTGTATTCCATGAGGCTGCAAAAGATCTTTGCACAGAAATAAAGCAATTGACAAAAATAAGTTTTCGATCATTTGAGAAAATAAACTTTTCTCATAGTTTTTTTGCTCCTATTTGTTTTTTAAAAAAACATTTTTACTTTTCTTAGAGTTTTCAAAAAAATATTAATTCCATTAGACGAAGTAAAATAAATTTAGAAGGACAGATCATTCAGGTGTAGGGAAACTTAATACAGAGGCCGCAAGCACCAGGCTTTAGACATAGAAGGGCTTGCCCATACCTTTAAGGGTTCGAAGATCTTGGTTTTGGGAACCACACGCTTGGATATTGCCCTGAGACATCCCGTACATAGGACCAGCCAAGCCGGGATTTTGTTCCAATTTTGCAGTTGGGTATCCCGTAAACCTGCTATGTAAGCTAGGCGATGGGATAGACTGTGGAGAGGTAGGAGCATTCCTTGAATCGGAGAGGGTTGGAGATTTTGGGTTTGTGTTAACTGGCGAAAGAACTGGGTATTGAGCAGTAGCTGTAGTGGGTGTTGCGGCAGAGGACAATGAGAAACGACCATGGGCAGATGATAAAGCAGGTGTAGGCAACCCGCTAATGACCGCACTCTGCGAACCTGTCTGAGAGTATGGACCTTCTTGTTCATGTGTGTTCATTGGAGGGATTCCATAAACATACAGATGTCCTGGAGCAGGCATCAATTGCATGTACACCAGCTGTTGTGGGTATTGGTATGTTGGCGATGCAGCTTGAACCGTGTTATTAGCAACATATTGGTAAGACATCATCAGTGGGTGACAGTAGTATGCTTGTGATTGTGGAGCAGAGTACATTTGTCCAGGATAAGCCATCATGTTCTGGATATTGGCGTTGTTAGAAGTAATGACAGGAGCAGTAGACGAAGAAGGAGAAGGGAATGCTGCCAGGTTTTGAGGAACACCGACAAAGTTTGGTGGCGGGAGAAGAGAAGAAGATCTGGTGCCATAGTGCAAGAAGTCTGTCAGGTATACCGAAGGGTCCAACTGAAGCTTGAGAAGGAAAGGATCTTGAGAAGGGATCCGGCCAGTCGTGATACCCTTAGCGCGCTCAGCAGGGTCGAAGTAAGCAATCAAATGGAACTTTTCGTTCTGTTTGGTGGTTAAAGAGAAGCTCTGTTTGATCAAACCATTTGCCTTGACATTACGTGCCCCGTCATGTTCTTGGTAAATAAGGAAAGGACCCTTGACCTTGGATGCCAGCCAGCTCTTACCATCAGTCCATCTCTTCATGCATAACTCACTTTCGTTCCAAGCATAGATAGAGCCTGGAACGATGCATTTTCTCTCAAAGTCGTTGAGACGACGTTGAACCTTTGGAAGGACACCAACACGGATGCCCTCGAGGATTAAAATTGCATCTTGGAGGGTTATTACCAGTCCATGGTATGTTGTGTTCTTAGCAACCGAAGTGTTGACCATGTTAGGAACACTGGTGTTTATGCTTCTGGGTTGGTATTGATAAGCGTTCATTAAGTCTAAAGTTTGTTCGATTTTTGATGATATGTAAGGCAAATTGTTAAGAATTTTGGGGGCTTAGTGAAAATGGAAGATAAAATCCAGCAAGCACTTATTGTGATTGATATTCTGCCTAACAACCAATTTTTGGAAAGTGAAAATTGACTGATACGATATTCAAAAAAGTGAGAAATAGAAGGCGTTTTATATTTGATAGTCGCCAGCTGCAAAGGGTACGGAATCAGGGTTACTAGTGGAAATTCTTAATTTTTGCTGTACATAACTAGGCGCCACGCAGACGCCATGACTGCATATCGTCTATATCTACAGAGGCTGCATGATTACCAAAACGGCTCACAAAATAAGGCACCATAATGCCCCTCATGTACCTACTAAGCGAAAACAGGCCCTGAACGTGTGTATCCTGCAGCGTTTAAAGTGGCAGGCGCGTCTGGATTCTATCGTTTTGGCAAATAAGCGCCAAAATTTCACGTATATACAGCATTTGGCCCAATTGGGGTACCCGAATACAGAAAAATCCAACCAGGTCGAGACTGGTTAGTTCTGTTGCTGGACCAAGGAAAGCGTTAAATGTTACATGTCAAGGTTGGTAATTTGCAGGCTGGCTTATTCACAAAAGTTGCTTCTTTGTATAAGCTTGTTTAAGTGTAATTTTTCCCTTTGGGGAAGCATGAATCTAATTCTTTTTTCCAAATCGGTACAGTTCCCAATTATTCACGAGACCCTGAGGGACACCTGTGGGAGTGGATTATTGGGGCTATGCCTGCAGTCGTGCAGCTGTAATGCGATGGTTTTTTGTTATTTAAGGTGTTTTAGGAAATGACCTCGATACCTCTGAGTACATTTATTGTCCTGCAGCTGTCAGTGAGACCGCGTTTTGCAAACTATAACTCTTGCATCTCGACATAGTTACGCGCTGAGCGCATGGCAACCTTTAAATACCGTGAACCCTTTGAATAATGTAACCAGAAATCAGTACCTCCTGCTAAAGACGTCACTCCATCTCTGTTAGGCTTGACAGTATGCCAATTTAAAATGCGGCGTTTGAGATAAAAAATTTGCAAGCTGGCTATGCATAATAGAAGTATTGATAAAAAAAATTATTTACAAAAATTATTAACGAAAATTGTTGTATCGTCCCATGTTACATGTTTGCTTCCGTAATTACCCCATAACGATATATGTGCTAACGCGGTGGCATAAAGGAACAATTGAAACGTTATCAGGCTAGCTACAGCATACAATTAAACATTATTACGTGTCAAGAAATTTCTAATTTTCAGTTGCAACTGTTCAATACAAAAATTTATTTTTTACTATTTACCAATTTATTGGACTAAATCAACGTGGCGAAATTCCAGGGTAAAAAAAAAATTGTGGACGCGTAAATTCCTTTACTTGGTTTGAAGGGAAGAACATCTGAGACTAGTGTCTATTCAATTACAGAGTCCGACTCCAGGTCAGTAATTGAATTATGGTCACATTCGCCTGCATATTATGTCCATAGTTGTACAACTCTGCTTGTTCCTGTTTGTTGCTATGCAGCTTTCTGTATATATTTTTATTTGTCTGAAAGAGATCTTGTTTACCTGTGTATGAATGCATTTGCATGTACATTACTGTATTTCCACGTATAGATCTATTGTCCGTGCCTGTACGAATACATCTCAACAAATACGTACATGAACAGATACATCTTTATTAACATCCATATCTTTACATTTAGATATAGATATATGTATATATTTTTTATTTGTATTCGTAGCTATACATGCAGGTATATCATGGTTAATATATATCATGGTGAGGCAAAAATAGTCAATAATTATACATGCATCTAAATTTGCTAGCATATCCTTTGCGCTTTTCCTGCAGAATTAGGTAATATGGTTCGAGATTTTTAACACGCATTGGGTTGGTAGCATTAGTCCCTGACAATGCGTGTTTCATTGTCTGCAGTAGTTTGTCCAAGAATGTATTTATTAGCATGCATCTATAGCCAAGCATGCAGGTATGTGTAGAAATAGCTGGAATGGGGTTATGTGCTCAGAATTTCTTGTATGTATATACCACCCTAACTCAATTTTTTGACGTTTCTCACTAACTGTTAACGCAAATTTGAGCCGAGCGGCGTTGAAATTAAAAATGTCCAATTCAGACTATTGGAGTTCTCTCATGTGCACTTCTCGTGTTCGTCGTTGCGTTTTATGGTGTTTTGTTCATGGATCTTCTTTCCGCGTCAACCTAATTTGACCTGGCGTAGTTGACTCCAGCAGGCTGGTTTACTTGATAAGGACAAAATAGAATTAGAACTTTGAACAATTTTGTTATATTTCATTAAAAGCATCAATTTTGTGTTTAATTCTGAAAGAAAAATAGCAATTTTGTACCTTCTATTGATAATATAGCGCAAAGACGTGGGGTGTTTGCAATAAGATTAAAAGAGAACTACCGAGGCTTAGTCCTTGACTGGAAAACAGGGTCGATTATGTCACCTTTAAGCGCCATGTTTACAAATGTTTAATTGTAGCCAAATGTTTATTTGTTTACAAATGTTTAATTGTAGCCAAATGTTTAATTGTTGACAAATGTTTAAATGTAGCCAAATGTTTAATTGTTGACAAATGTTTAAATGACAGGTTCTTCAAGTGTTTCCAATGTTTACAAATTCTTAAAATACAGATGCTTAAATATTTCCTGTTTACAAGTAGCTCAATATTTCCTTTGTTTACAAATGCTTAAATAGTTCCTCTGTTTACATATGCTTAAATATTTCCTCTGTTTACAATTTTTACAACAAACCTTATTTAAATTCCAATGCGTTTCTCGGTTAAAAAATGTTTGCTACTAAACCTTGTTTAATTCTAATGAGGCTCCCAACAGAACACGCCCAATTCTTGTTAAGTAGAACGCCGGAAACAGAATGGTACAATAGATGGAAAAACTGGCATCGTTTGGTATTTTTTTAGGTGTACGGGTTTCCCCTTATTTCCTTCGATTTCTATTTACAAATGTGTTTTTTGACTTCTTACTAAGTTTTGTCATTATTTATGACAGATCATCCACCACAGACGATGCAGTGAAGACAGAAAAAGCGTTGCAGAGCGTACGAAGTTTGTTTAGAAAAGGCTGAAAAAAAGGCTTAGAAAAGTAATTTTAAGCATTCTTGCTTCCTATAACTATTTAAGTTTTTCAAATTTGTTGCTCTTTTAGTTAAGTTTTTAGCTGTTTTAGCTCTTTCAGCTCTTTTAGCTGTGTTAGCTAGCAATTTCGTTCCCCCTCTACGCCGGATTACCCGCTAAACATGGCTGCTTTGGTCACAATTGCAATTATGGTCTGATTATTTCCAGCACCGCCAAAATCCCCCAATAACTAGCCTACTATTCTCTTACAAAACAAACAAACTTAGTATTACTGGTAGTTTGTCTTAAAATAATTTCATTTTACTAAGAATTCTGTCGAACTTCCGTCTTATATACTCTGCGGTTTCAGACTCTTGTGTCAACCTTTCTTGTATCAACTTTTTGGTTATTTAAACTCTCGTATCCAATTCGGTTATCTCTAATTTGTTGCCTTCGGCTATCTCTAATTTGTTACCTAAAGCGAAACTGCCTAATTCATCAATTACGGCTTTGGTTTATTATCCTCCTTATATTTATTATTTTGTTCCAGCCAAAACACGTTCAAGGGCGTTTCAGTTTTCCATTTTGTTAACTTTTAGATCGGAGTTTCAAGCCAAGCAATTCTACCTCAGTTTATAGTCTTTTTTAGTACAAATGCCTGTATCTAATGCTACTAAACGACGTGAGAAGTCTTATCACACCTCGAGTGCAAATTCTGTGTTTCTGTATCTCGGATTATATTGGTTTTCAACTTGATTGGCTGAGGATTTTTTGCAATTCTTACAATTTGAACTCTTCATCGATATCTTTGCCTGCTTCATTGGGTGAAACTGTGTATAAATTTTATTTAATAATTGTAACCATGGTAGTCAATTTCGTTTTGTGGTTGCATTTGGAACAATTTGAATTCAAATAGATGTGACACCAAAGCGGTTAAACGTACTAAAACGATTCTCAAGGTAGTTACGAAATTGAATTTCTTTTCCTCTTGCTTCTAAGGGTTCATCACTCGCAACTCAACCGCTTGAAGTTAAAGTCTATGACGCAAGATGTGGGAAGAAAGTCCATTAGCACGAACAGTAAAGAGAATGAAGAAATGTATATATTGGGAAATAGTGTGCTGAATAGAATTAGATGCTGTGTATATGTTTCTAGACTTACTAAATAATGAATAGCTGATGAATAACTGATGGTGAATAACTGAGGATGAATTGCAACAGAAAGGTTTTAGCCCCATCAACATGATCCAGTCCCCTTACGTCATTAAGCTTATAACTTAGAATTATTTCAATTTGGTCGACTTTCTTTCTTTTTTGAAATATTTTTTGTTTTCTTGTTTTCCTGAATCTTGTCTTGATGTCATGAGGTCTCGGTTTCTTGATGACTCGATTTCTTGATGTCTTGGAACGTCTTGAAACTTGTCTTGGAAGAGGAGAACTCAACGACTTGAAAATTCTGTACTGTTCTGTATGTGAGCTGGTTATTTGATTGTTTATTGATTACTAAATATTTCATTCTAATTTATTTGAAACAGTTTTATGATTCAAACAGCTCTCTGTACGAAACCGGAATCAACTTCCTCTTTCTTCCTCAAATAGCTGTCAAGACAGTATATTCACTTCACTTCTTCCACCCTTCTCTCATTAACACCATTTGCCTTATCTAGTCTTGTCGCTTATTTTTGCGTCTTTATTACCCGCTTACTGTTATCTGTTAACACCAGTTAAATAGTGGCCTAATGTGACGTGATTTTACTTCAGTCACTTAAAATTTTCTGGTCATTTCTTGAAAAAAGATTATTTCCGTTTTTGGAATTCTTTTGCGTACATTTCTTGTCCTTTCACTCTCTAATTTGACAGTTTCTTTTTTAATCCAGGTATATGCAATGTCGTCCTAATCGGGACACGCCAATACTCAAATTGCGCTCGATTTGTAACATAACCTGCCTAATTAGGATGAAGCTTATCACCGCCAAAAGAGGAAGCCAAAATAGCCCGAGGCTTCTAGAACTGGAATTGTTTCAATTTCTTAACTCCATTGATTTCCCTGAAACCCTGAATTTTTACTCCAGTTCTTCTTGCTTTTAATTTTAGTTTGGAGAATTGAAAATAGAGGCCAAATCGGAACGCATTGGTTAGGATATATGCGAAGAACATGAGTCACCAGCACAACGCTTATCCCCTTAAATCTCTACTGCTTATAGATCTGGCTAGATACAAGACTACGTCATAAGAGTACAACCACAAGAGCAGCAAGGAACATAACCATGGAGCGTAACCATGATTTCTGTGACTAGACCAATAACCGCACAACTGTGACAATAGGACCATAAGACCATAAAAGTGATTCTAGAATATTTTATAGGTAACGAGGTGTTGAAACAACCAAAGAACTTGATTTTGAAATAGTAAGTTTTTCAGTTCAATTAGTGTTTAGTTCAATTAGGCTAAGGATGAAATTCTGACATTCTGGAAATTCAAAACTCCAACACTACAACACTACAACACATCAGTGAATACCGGTACAAATCAAATCAACAAAATAAAGCAATAAAGTTCAAAGTAATGTATATAAACCTTAATCATCCCATTCGATGCATTCTGATCCCCCACTGCGTCAGTCTGGGGCGCTAAGCTAGAGCGCCAGCCAAGAGCAATCTTAATTTTCATATTTTGCAACAGAACAAGCGCCAAACTGGAAGATTTGTTTTGGTTCTCTTTGGTATTTTAGCCTTTTTTGGCATGCTAGCATGTTTTCATTTTTTATTTATTTAGTTATGCATTTTTGCTTCAATTAGCACATTGCGGCTTGATCTTCTTTCTTTGAATTGACTTCTTCAGAGCAATAGGTCTAGGCTGCAAAAACCACCTTGACTCGGAATCTCATCAAAGTAGTAGGAAATGTTTATCGATTGTTGGAAATATAAGATTTCTTTTTCTTTTTTGGTAGTAAACCCTTGTTTTGCATCGATTTATCCTGGGGAACTTGAATAAACATTGTTCTTTTTGCATGAACATTGTTCTAAGGCGTTTGTCTCAGATTTATGATGGAAAATGATGTCACCAAAACGAGTCTAGGCACTAAAAGGCACGGAGATGAAACTCAATATCTGATTATTGATTGGAGTCTTTATTGATTTTTTGCGTTTTTTTGCTTCAATACCTTCGGAATGATATTTTTGCTATTGCTCAATCATGAAGTCAATCCTCTGGCACAAAAGAGTTCGTAGTTATGAAGAGCCAAGGAATAAAGGTATTTTTTTCAAAACTTCACTTCTAGCATCCCCAACAATCCCCTCATAATGGTCTGGGAATCTAATTCAAGGAAATGCTACTAAGTCCAGAAGTTGAGGAGAACAACGGAAGTAACAAAAGTCGTTTGACAACATCAGGAACCAAAACTTGACTTCTTAGGAAAAAATATTTCCTGTGAAGAAATCAATAAGTAAACACAAAGTTTGTTTGTTTTTTGTTACAACACTCTTTTGTCCCGATAGAAACGAACTGAATTACTAGATAACTTGCTACGTTGTTTATACACGTTCGCGAAGATTCTCGACTAGAATATCTACTATTGCTTCTTTTCCAGTCCTATTTCTTCTTTTTTTCCCCTATTCTATTCATTATCCTTAACCAACTCCTCCATTGTTCTTACTCTAAGTTTTTTTTGCAACCACCACTCTTGCACCCGTACATCTCATTCCCTCCATATGAATAACGCACCCGTACATCTAAACAGTCTCCCTAATCATCGCCTATCAAAGAACATCTACACCCCAGAAACCGTCCTAATATGCCACCACGTAGTCAGATCAAAGAAAGCACTTCTGAATCTGAATCCAAATCGGGTACAACTTCCAGAGCTGCAAACAAGGCCCGTAACGCCGTGGCTGCTGCTGCCCAACTTGAGCTTTTATCAAAACACATCCACTCCAACGGCCCCAAAGATAGGGCCCCAATTGATCCATTGGACTTTAGTACATTAAGCGACGATGCTCTTAGACGCTATAATAAGAAATACGATCTTCAGCTCCCAGGAATTCAGACCTTAAACGGTAACATTTTGCTGTCGGAGCTAGGGAAAAAGAGCTGTAGTGCCAAAAAAGCTAGTAGGGTGGTCAAAATCTCAAAACAGGAAATGGCTTCAAATGTTCAAAAGCACTTTTTGGCTGTGAATGTTCGTGAGAATGAAATTCTTGCTGGTTTCTTGTATAAGGTGAAGAATCAAAGTAAGGACTTCAAGCTCTCTTTTTAGATACTAATTTTGTGGATGAACTTACTATTAAGCATTTGATTATTTGCTAATCTTTGATTTTTTGATACTTATTCAATTGATACTTGTTCAGTTGACTTTTTTAGTTGATACTAGTCAGTTTACTTGTTTAGTTGATCTTGACCAGTTTACTTGTTTAGTTGATCTTGACCAGTTTACTTGTTTAGTTGATCTTGACCAGTTTACTTGTTTAGTTGATCTTGACCAGTTTACTTGTTTAGTTGATCTTGACCAGTTTACTTGTTTAGTTGATCTTGACCAGTTTACTTGTTAAGTTGATCTTGATCAGTTGATCTTTATCAGTTGAAGTACTTTGTGATTTGCCATCATAATTATTGCTCATACTGATAATTATTGATGATCTTTAATAGTCATTGATAATTATTGGCTAGCAGGCAAGAACTTCTAGAAATCTTGTGTTTTACCCGTGATATTATGCTGGCTCTAATTGGAATTCTTGAATGCACGGAGAATACGGAGAGACTGGATGCTCTCATGTCAAAGTGTTCAAATCTTAGTCGAATTGGAATATTCTCTGAGAAAGCCAAAACGAGCTCGGTTTTGAGTCAATGTCCAGGTCTTACCATACAGGTGTAATGCCTAAGAAAAATACCCAAAAAATCACTAGGTGACAGCCATTTCGAATTTTCTTTTATGCACATGTATGGTTCAAGCATGAGTTTATTAAAGTTGGAAGAACAGGGGAGGCAGCGCAACTAAACGAAGAAGCTACTTCTTCATGCTAGATGAACGTACATGAAACTCTAACAAGTATTTTTGGGGAACCTACACTTCGCATCACAGACCTGTTATTGCCTCAAACTTCCATCGACTTCAAGTCAATAGTCCC
>JAJMJD010000087.1:0-42473 GCA_030568975.1 Australozyma robnettiae
ACGTTGATCGGACGGGAAACAGTATTTTCCACTTGATATGGCCGCAACCGAAAGATAAAATTTTGAGTAAACTTTAATGTGAAAGAAAGTAGGGAAGAAAGGAATGAGACTAAAGATGTTCAGAGTTCATCAGTATTACCCGAAAAGGAAATCAGGTTACCTAATATGGAGATCATAGAAGAGATGTATCTCCACTAGTTACCTAAGTTAAGTAGCCTATGCACCTAATAATCGAGAGTATATTCGGTAGATATTTTGGTAATTTCTTTGACAGATATTTTGGTAATTCCTTTGACAGATCTTGATAGATCCTTTGACAGATCCTTTGACAGATCCTTTGACAGATCCTTTGACAGATCCTTTGAAAGATCCCTTGATAGATCTTGATAGATCTTGATAGATCCTTTTATGGGTCAATGTTACAATGAAATATGACTAAACTCATGGAGATATGAATTGAACGAAATTACCTTTGCCTAGACAATAACAGAAGTACTACGGGCAATAGATATCCAATACACACTTCACCATCATACATAAGCAGATATAGTAGAAGAAAGAGATGAACCTGAAGAAAATATCAGTAGAAAGATAAAAGTTACAATGACTATGTCATTTCTCTTCCCTTCATTTCCCTTCCCTTCCACAACAATAATCAAAGTACACCATCAATTTTAATATATAAAGCGCAAGTCTGCTCAAAAGATACGTCCTAATTTACCCTGTAAATAAGAAAAATCATCCAAAACATGCCCGCTGTTAATTTTTACATCCATAGGAAATATCCCCGAAACGTTCCAGATATATCTCCGAAGCACAAAGAATCGATTTGTTCAAAGTCAATCCCATTACAAAAGCCAATTAAGCATTCGGCTCCAGCGTGTTTCAACCTTATTGGAAGCTTCCATCTCGGCGTAGAATTGATATTCATGTTCTTCAATCTCTTCAAGTCCAGTGACAAGATCAGCATCTTGGGGTTGAATGTACTTTGTTTTCTTCCAAAACTTGAAGACAATGAAAACGGCGATACAAACAAAGATCATGACATAACTGAACAAGAAACTGTCAACAGACCAGTGACCAGGTAAGAAAACAGTGTAGCCCAAGACCAAGACCATCACACCCATAAAGAATGTGGCCACAATTGCAGTATATGGCTGGAACCAAGCAGTATAAGTAAACTGGGCTCTGTCAATACCTTGGGCTTTACAAGCCCTGTAAAAGTGCAAGTAAGTAATTCCCATGAGGAAGTAGTTAAGCAATTGTGAGCCAGTGCACAAGTTGACCATGAAATCCAACACCTTCTTACCAGAAGATCCCAACTGCATCAAGGATAAGAGAGAGAAACAACAGGAAACACCAACACAGTAGATTGGAACACCGCTTTTGGTACAGTAATTGAAGAACCTGGGAACAAAACCTTTTTTGGAAAGAGCATACAACGTTCTAGAAGAACAGTATGTGTAAGAGAGACCAGCAGAAAAGGCAGACGTCAAAATAAGAACATTAACAATGCTGGGAAGAGCCTTAATACCCATATTTTGCATAGCGACAACGTAAGGAGAAGCAGCAGCATTGGATGATTGGGCAGTCAATTTCAAATACTTGGGATCGTTGTAGGCAATCAAGATACTGACACTCAAAGCACCACCAATGAAGAAAATCACCAAACGGTACAACACAGTTTTAAAGGCACTAGACATGTAATGTCTTGGGTTCTTAGCCTCACCGGCTGTCATTGCAAGGTATTCGGAGGAGACGACGGTGAAACATGCGGAAATCAAACCAGCCATGAAACCTTGGAAACGTCCCAGTGGTCCAGTGGTGATATATTCTGCAATTGGACCACCTTCAGCATGCCAATTTCTGAAACCAAAGGCATCATGTTTGGGGTTCCCTCCACACATAGTAATGAGGGTAAAGAACAAAAGACCAATGCACAAAATCAACTTTCCAAGAGATAACCAAAATTCAGCTTCACCGTAAGCTCTCACTGCGAAAATATTCACTGCCGCATATATGACAACGCACACAACGATAGTGATAGCAGGAGAGTAGTCGCTTCGCCAGAAATGGATCATACCATTGACGGCGGTAATTTCAAAAGGAATGTACAAACTCTGCATGAGCCAAAAGTTAATAGAGGCTGCAGCCTCAAGAGCGGGGTCTACAACACGGCCTGTCATACTCAAAAAGGGAGAATCAACGGGCATGTAGCACACCATTTCACCAACAGAAACAGTCAATAACAAAACCACGACGGTCCAGAAACTGTACGATAAGAGTAGACCCAAAGGACCAGCCAGGACCAAACCACTGGAACCGATGGTGATAAATAATCCTGTTCCAATTGACCCTCCGATGGCTATAAGATTGATGTGTCTCTTCTCCAACGTTCTCTTTGTCAGATGTACGATTGGCTTCTCAGTTTTGCTAGAAGAAGCTTCATCATCATTAACGAAAAAGTCGTCGACACTTTTGTTGCCCATGGCAACGTGTTTCTCGTAATCCTTTTTCGACATGGAAACTTGATTCTTGAGAGTTTGATAAGATGTTAACAAGTTACTTGAAGTTCAAGAGCTAGAAGTTCAAGTTCAAAATCGATTCAATTGTTTTATATTTCAATTGTTTTATAGTACAATTAATGAAATTCCGACTGGTTTTAAAAGAATGCTACACCTTTTGTGCTGTTTTATATACGTCAACTTTGACACCGAATCCAAGGAATGACTTTTCACGAAGAAGATAAATGTTCCCGCTTTAGATAACACGCCCAAAAAATTGAATCTTTGCTTTCTTTGATAACGGTGGGCAATGATAAACACCTGTGTGTTGGAGGCGATAGTGGATGCAATAGTGGCTGCGATAGTGGCTGCAACTGTTGCAGATTTATCCGAAAACGGCTAGAAAACGCTGTGCTGATCGGTACATATAAGATATTGTGGGGGATAGTGCTGATTATGTACTACCGGTTTTGCACGAAAAAGCATCTTAGCGCCCAGAGAAATCTTGAAAATGTGACTTGAGTCAAAGTGCCGCATCTTTGCTATTGGATAAACTGAGCATTCTTTCCTTAGAACTTTGCATGATGTCATAGCTGCAGGTCACTGCATATCGCGAAAACAACCTCCACAGACCATGTAGGTTTTGACACCGCCCAATTAGGAAGAAACCTCCGAACCGCTGAGTAATAAATCGCCCATGACCCAAACAAGTCTTTGGAAAAATATCTTTTCATCTGGATTCTTTCCAACCATCTTTTTTGTTGCTGTTGAAATAGCAAGATACTATGTGCCCCGATGTAATTGACGAGGTAGTGTTATTGCAGGATGTTTGATTGAACTAGTTGCGTATACTGCAGGTAGTTACATGCAATACATCATTTTTCGAAAATTCTGCACCTAATCTTCAAATATTATATACTATACGCTCTGTAAATAGTTGCTACATGCATTTAGGGTGCATGCTATTTCCCGTTTAGGGTAAAATCTCCCCACTGGCTGCCATTTTTGGTCTGGGCTCTTCCCAAAGATATGTGCCCTGACTTAGGATTAAACATGCAATCGGCCAATTCTTACCAGATTTATGCACATTTTTGTTCACTCCGTGGGCGCTTCTTTCCTATTTCTTCGAACTCATGTTCAACAAGATGCTAAATCCAACTCAATTTTGTCCACCTCGCATTGACGTTGCATCCGCGGGCCTTGTAGATCGATCTAATCAAAGAGAGATTCTCCAATAGGAGGCCTTATTTATTCGCTATGGGTGACAAGTCCATGGATAAGGGTAAATAATTTCGCCATTTGGAAAAGTCCTTCGTCCCCCGATCTGGCCCTCATGCCACTTTCTGCACCTTCACCTCCTGGTCTGCTGGTTGATGCCTGAATTTTTGCCAAGATGGTCTCTCTTTTCATAATTGCTTGAACGAGAGGGCGAAATTGATGCAAAAGTTGTTCAGCTTGTTTTATTCCTGGTCTGTAAGATGGTCCTGCCGAAAGAAGTATCGTGCCAACCAACTGAAATACAGGCACTAGAATCTCGTAGTATGATACTGTCTTGGATTTCAGTTGTACCTCTGTTTGATTAAAACTTCTTCTGCCATTCGTAACGTAGTCATCACTGGAACCCATTCCACCTCTGTAGCCCATTTCTCTTTCAACCTGAAAACTGTCACGGCCGTTAATATTGTTGCCGCTTTGTTCAGCTGCAAACTTATCGCGGATCAGAAGTGGCATATCAAGCGATAACCGCACAGTGGCATTGTTAACTCCACCTTCGGTTTCGATCAGGAATTCCATGCCTAAATCAACGTCAACAGCAAGAACTTGAAGTCTCCGGATTATCGGGAAGATTTCATTTTGCACGAGTTGCGAAGCTCCTGCCTTTGTCTGGCCGATTCTTATCAATAAATAGAGCGTGCTCTTAAGAGCTGTGAGTTCATAAAGAAGGGTGTCAATCGTAATGCCTGACTTCTTGCTTTCCCCGGTGACACTTTCAACGGAACTGCTCTTTCCGGGCGCATGAGAGCCATTGTAGACATCATAACCATTAGCCCCAGAGAATTTTTCTCCTCCATTTTCGAAATCATGTGCTCTCAACCTAGAACCCAGTACAGGGTTTCCTCTGTCGGGGTTTTCATCGCAGGCGCTTATAATTTCATCGGCCCGCTTGAGTGAGCGTGTAAGTAACAGAATAGAGTTGTTCTTGACAAGCGTCTGCAAGACTGTTTGTGACTGCTCCATATTCTGCAAGTGAACCAACGACTCAAGACACATAATCGAGGTGATGCGTAATATTCCTTCTGAATGAACACAGTCGTTACAGATAACGTCCACTATCTTTCGATGCGCATCCAGAATACATCCAGCAACTCGTTTCAACATGGAACTAGATTTGATGCCTGCCTGAAGAAACTTGTTAAGGATTAGGTAAATATCCGAACGAAACTCGACTGATGAATTAGATACTAAAAGCCCATTTACACATGTGCTTAAAAGTGGAAGAAGTCTGTGCAATCCATGATGATGGGAGTCTTCTTGTGACACCACACTGTGGTTCAGACTCCATTGCTCATAAATCTCACAAAGAAACAAACTCAAAGAGATGAGTTCTTCTGCAAACAGCATATCGCGCTCAAAGTAATCATAATTGATTTTGGGAAGAATGATTTGGAGAATCTGGAGAATTAAACCACCCTTGTTTTGTTCACCTTGGTTGGTGAGCACTTGAATCAATTGGGCCCAAGAGTGGAGTGACCGCGACTGAAGTGATTTAGTTTCAACGGCAAAGATCACTCGGGTAAGTATATCACTCACTCTTTGAGTTTCGGCAACAACATCCATAACTTGAGCAACCTGAGTTTCCGTACTTTCAGTACTGCTCATGGGAGAGTTGACAGAGGTCTCTGCTACATAAGCACTAAGTCTTACAAGCACATCAACACGCATTTTGCCCAAATCCTCACCACGACATATCTCCTGGACAAGGGCCCCCAAATTGTAGTTCTTCTCAAGGTCTTTGAGAAGATAATCATTAAGGTTTTGCAATTGGAAGTTGAAGATGTCAAGAGACTCCAATATCTTGGGTGTTCCATTAGAGAACTCGGTGCCATTAAGAAGAAGTTTCATGTAGTGTTCACGGCGTGAGAGCGATTTGTTGCTGTGAATCTCGTATGCAAAGTATTGAAGAATAAGATTTTGAGTTTCAACATAGCTCAAAAAGGTCTCGCGGGCTAATGTATCGGCGACAAACTGGTTCTTTGTAGACTCTGTCGAATTCTGGATATCGCCATCAAATCTTTGAGTTTCCCAAATTGTCATCTCGTCAATTCTAGTTTGCGCAGCCAAAAAGTTCTCAATGAGGTCAAATTGGCGTAAATATGCTAATGTGACAGCAGATGAGATGGTGCTACGACAAAGCTCAATCAAAACTTTCAAGATGAAACATGTAAGCTTCGTAGGACCATATTCGATAGTTTGTTGAAATCTTGCCAGGTAGTTGACTTGAGAAGTCAAATCGACAATAGATTTCAACAATTGAACAATAATATGCAACAAACCCTCTTTTCTTTCCGAGTTATCCAAGTAAAGAGATCCGCCACGGATCTCAAATCCAAGGAGAAAATGAGCAATAGTCATAGTCTTTGCTCCTTGCAACTTTTCAAATAGAAAAGAAAGAAGTTGAAGCTTGGTTTCAAGTCCGGAATTCGGGGATTCCATCTGCTGAATAAAACTGAACTTGATATTGTTGGACTCGTCAATACTCTCGAAGATGCTGAGAAGACGGTCGCTTTGCAACAAGGTATCATTTGAGATGTTACAGCTGCTAATGAACACAGGTGCGCTTGACAATTTGTCTAGGATTCTAAGAGCAGGCGTAGCTATGTCGGTTCGCGTGTTCCCTACGAGCAAAGCAATCTGAACCACGCTTGTGATGTTCATAAGCATTAGGTCATAGAAATCGCCCAAACCCTTCGTGCCCAAGTTCGAAGGATAGTAGATGTTTTCCACCATTTCGTTCACACTTGAAATCATCAAGCTCATCGAAGTGCCGTAGCCCATTGGACGGGCGTTTCTCTGAGGCACGGCGGTCTCTGAGCTTTGGAGAATAGGCAAGAGTTTCTGTATGAAGCTGTTTTGAATTTCCAAAATCTGTTCAATGCACTCCAAAGCCGACGCAGCTAGAGTCCCAAGTTCGTGGCTAGTATTAACACTTTCACCAAGATTGATGATATCAAAAATGGCTTTGCATGCTTTATTATCGAACAAATAATTAATGACAGCGAGCGAATGATGAAGTCTGATGAAGCTGCGGTAACTTAAAGGCCCTTCTACGCCTTTGACGGTAAGACCTGAGGCAAATTGAACCTCATGAGCAACATTTGAAAGAACTCTGGGAGCGAGGTCTTCGTACAAATTCCAGTCGACCGATGAGAGCGAATCGTTAATAATTGTGAGAATCGAGCGCTGAATGGCAAGTTTCTTATCCTGATACTGAAGTTCGGTCGACTTTTCAAATACTTCCGTGATCAAAAACTCAATGTAAGGCCAAATGCCCACCTGGCTCTTCAAACGATATTCCTTTCCCAAGTCGGTAGGATAAGGCAACATCGGTTTTTGACATACTGCTGGCTTAAGCAACCGTTCCAAAAGACGGGTGAAAGTTGCAATTTCAGTAATATTGCAGAAGGCACTTTTGAATGCTTGCTTTGTCCCAATCTTTGTATTGGAGGTCTTGACTCTAGAGATGTCACTTTTGGAAGCAGTTGGGGAACTTTGGAGCAAAGAAACGCCGGCATAACGAGATGGCTCGATTGGTTGGGTCTCACCGTTGCTCTCGCTCTCCAGGAGCGAGTGATATAACCATCGATCAATAGTATTCCAGATATCGCAATTTGTCTTCAAATTGGAGAATTTTGCAAAGCTGCTAAGCAAATTAAGTACAAGATTGAGAAGAACGGTTCTGTTTTCACTGTCGAAGAATTCTGGGCGTTTAGCCTTGTCTCCAACCGACAGCTTCGACGTCGAAATGAGATTGTCGAATTTTAAATACGCAACCACAGTTGGAAGTATTCTTGCAAACGCAGCCTCCCGCATGTTGGAGCAAACTTGGCTGTCAGGATCTGTATTCTCGACTAGAGTTGACAAAAGCATGAAAAACCCAGAAACAAATGTGATGGAATCTTCAGAAAGTTGAACAGTGGATACTTCAGTACTTTTCGATGCACGAGCTTCTCCGGAGTACATATGCTCCTGTTTTTCTTGCTGCCTTTTGGCATGTAATATTAGCTCTTGTTCGAGACTTTCTGTCAAAGAGTCCACATAGTAGTTCAATGAGTTGAGGATAGAGTCAATCGAAATCTTTGAATAGTCGTTTTTCTTGAAAGAGTTCTCCTGTAATTGTACGAGGAGATCCCAGACTCTAACACTGGAGCCTTCGTGACCATAGGTCAAGCTACCAAGTAGAATACAAAATGTGGCGGTGATTAATGGTGAAGTGTTGTTAGCCAAACCCCAAGTGATAAAACCAATGATGTTTTGATCGTCCAATTTCCAAAACAATTTACAGAGTTCGGGTCTATGGCTGTAAGTGTACACACAAGCCATGTAAAACCTTTCGAGCTCTGCACATGTGGCCAATTCTTCTAGGTCGATCTCCTTTGTTGCGTTTTCTGCAATTTTTGCTCTTCTCTGAACCATAGTAGAATTGTTTGAATCGTAGGATTTGTTAAAATCTTCTGCATACTTAAGTAGCTCACCTTTAGAGCCACCAGAGATGAAGTCAATCTCTTTCTTGTTCACAGAAGATAAAAGAAAGTCTTCTTCGCTATCCCTGAGCTGTGTAAGTACGATTGCGGCATGGTCGATGAAGTTGCTAAAGAAGGAATGGAATTGAGGAGCCAATATCGAATCGCAGACTGCTGTGGACGGTCTGAAACCATGTACTTCAAATAGTTTCAACAGATTAGGGATTTGTGTTTGTTGCTTGGCAGCAAGAACATATTCGTTTGCACCTTGGGGAAGGAGTTGGGTTGCAACCATAGAGGGATAGTTACGTTGGATCAAGTCTCTGAATTCCAACAACTTACCATTCTCCAAAAGAGATCTGGTTTCTGGGTGCATTGATTCGGAGCAGTAACATAAGATTTGCTCAATAGTTCCGTAACTAATGAGGATCTCGATCTGCTTAAGAATATCTTTCTCAAAATCAAATTGAGTAGTGCGCTGAGCGGTTTGCTTACACCAGGGGATGAAAGCTATGTAAAACATAAGGAGTATAACGCGAGTATAACTGCGCATGGAAGATTTCGAAAGGTCGAGGCCATCATTGGTGACGACTTTAGCGAAATCGGCCTTCAACTCCTTGGTGAAAGATGCATGAAGCTGACGAACTTTCTCATCTGATGTGCTTTCCAAATGCGTTGCAAGATGCGCTATAACAGGAACGTAGTGTAAAAGAAAGATATCTTCGTCGTTTTTAATGCATTCGTTCACATGAGCAGTCACCATGGTATAAGTATCAAATGTCGATAATGTGTCAGCATAGGCGTCTACCAAGGAGTATAAGACCTGAGATAAGAGATCATGGAGATCGAAAAGTTGCCTCTTTGTGTATGAGATCTTGTTCACGAACAGTAAGTCGTTGATGTCGGAAGTAGCCCTTTGTTTGTCGATGAGATTATTCTGCATGGACAACATGGCATAAATCTTTTTGAAACTAGCCAAAATCAGCTTCAAGAGCGGCTTTTCAGAGTTCGGTCCTAAAACAGCGCTCAATTTGTTTTCGGTCACCAAGTATCCCAAAATGTTAAGAATGTACTGGTATCTTTGGAAGAACAATAGCGTTCCAGCCTCTACTGGCTCTGCCCCTCTCAGAAACGTGGTTTCCAAAGCCTGTTGCAACAATTCGGCAGTACAAAGTTCATCTAGCTCAAGTTCAAAGGCTAGTGTGCTACTGGAAGAGATGAAGGGTCCATTTAGAGCCACTTCGATGCCTCCAGGAAGCAAAATCGGCTTACCGGATTCAGCACCAGAGAGAACCTTTCGGCTGTTTTCATTACGATTAGGAACAACCAATACGTTTTGCAAATCTTGTTTGATCTGAGCCAAAGGAATGTCGCAGAGGGCGGTGTTGGCCTTGATTGCATTATAGCACTCGGCAAACACGTCCAATGACCATGTACAGTTTTGCGAGGCTACTGTCATGATGATCTACGGAAAATTGTGATGATTTGAGTGGTTTCGGGTGTTTTTTTGGTGCTTTTTGGTGCTTTTGGTGGAATTCTGTGATGGTGTTTGCAAGTGAAATTTGTATGGTGTACAGAGGTACTACGTGCTGAGGTGCTGATGCTGAGGTAGATGAGGATGGGAATGCATCATATACTGGGGAAAATAAGTGAAGATGAGGAGAATCACGTGTCTTTGGGGATTCTGATTGGTTAATGTTTTGTTTAAATTATTTTGTTTACATTTTTTTGTTTTTGTTTACATTTGTTTTTGCTCTAGTTGTTCTGGTATATTAATCTAAAGAGGTCGAGAATACAGAAGAGAAGGGAGAATACAGAAAATAAGAAGAGTTTTTCGGTTCCGGTCATCCGAAATTATTTTCTGGTTTATTTTCTTTTCCGTTCGTCCGTTTCTATGTTCTGTTCTTCTTTCTTGTTCTCTCTTCTGACAAGTTAGGTACAGCAGGGTTTGGAATGAATGTTTCTCAAAAGAGATAATTACGTAATTTAAACATTTCTGTTTTGGGGAATTCTCCGGGTTTCCGGTCATCCGGTTATCTGAATGTCCTGATTAATTGTCCTTCCTAACTCCATTATCTTAAGAGAAACGATGTGAACTCAAGTAGAATCGAAATGTTTGAAAATAAACGACAATAAACAAAGAAAAGATCGGGATATATCGGCAAATTTCAGAGGAAAATCGAAAATTAACACAACCTGCTACCACTCCTTCTTCTTCTCTAACTATCAAAATATCATTCAACTCCCTACTGACAACCAGAATTATCTTCAATAAATATCTTTGTATTACTATTTTACAACCTTATAAATGAACCTGTCATCCAAATATTCAAAGCTTAGATCTGTGGACCAGCAGCCTTGACTTCAACAGTGGCTTGGTCAGCGTACTTCTCGAAGTTCTCAGCAAACTTGGCAGCCAATGATTTGGTTTCCTTCTCGAAAGAAGAAACTCCCTCAGACCAAGCCTTGGTTGGGTTCAAGATTTCACTTGGAACACCAGGACAGCTCTTTGGAATGTTCAAGTTGAAGGTTGGGAAGACATCGTACTCACTTTGAGACAAAGTGCCATTGTGGATAGCATCCAAGATGGCTCTGGTGTATTTAAGAGAACATCTCTTTCCACCTCTGGCGGCAGAAGCACCAACCCAACCGGTGTTCAACAACCAAGCGTTGGCGTTGTGTTGAGAGATCTTGTCGGACAATTGTTGAGCGTATCTCATTGGGTGCAACACCAAGAATGGTTGACCAAAACAAGCAGAGAAGGTTGCTTGTGGCTCAGTGACACCCTCTTCAGTACCAGCCATTTTGGAAGTGTAACCAGAGATGAAGTGGTACATGACTTGAGCATTGGACAACTTAGAAACTGGAGGCAAAACACCGCTAGCGTCACAAGTCAACAAGATAATGTTGGTTGGGTGAGTGTCAGCCAAACATGGGATCTTAGCAGATGGAATGAAGTCAATTGGGTAGGCACATCTAGTGTTCTCTGTGATGGAGGAGTCCTCGTAGTCAACAACCTTAGAGTATGGGTTGTAGACGACATTTTCCAAGATAGCACCGAACTTGATGGAGTTGAAGATCTCAGGCTCCTTCTCAGCAGACAAGTCCAAACACTTGGCGTAACAACCACCCTCGATGTTGAAAACACCATTGTCGGACCAACAGTGCTCATCGTCACCAATCAACTTACGGTTAGGGTCAGCAGACAAGGTGGTCTTTCCGGTACCGGATAAACCGAAGAACAAGGTAACGTCACCTTTTTCAGTACCTTGGTTACAAGAAGAGTGCAAAGTCAAGACTTGGTGCTTAATAGGCATCAAGTAGAACATGACAGTGAAAATACCCTTCTTCATCTCACCGGCGTACTCAGTACCCAAGATGACCATCTCCATAGCCTTGAAGTTGATCTCAACAGAGGTGGAAGAGGTCATACCCTTGGTGTGGATGTTAGCTGGGAATTGACCAGCGTTGTAGATAGTGAAGTCTGGCTCACCAAAGTCCTCGAGCTCTTGGGCGGTTGGTCTGATCAACATGTTGGTCATGAACAAAGCGTGGTAAGCTCTGGCACAAACAATTCTGACCTTGATTCTGTATCTTGGATCCCAACCAGCGTATGCATCGACAACGAACAACTTCTCTCTGGTTCTCAAGTAATCGAGGGCTCTGGATCTTGAAATTTTCCAAGTCAACTCATCAACTTGCTTGTTAACAGGACCCCACCAAATGTTTTGGGTAGAAGTCTCTTCGTCAACGATTCTCTTGTCCTTTGGAGATCTGCCGGTCTTCTCACCTGAGTATGCCATCAAGGCACCAGTGGAGGAAATGGTGGTTCCCTTCTCCAACAAACCGTCTTCGTACAAAGTTGGAGGAGGAGCATTATGTCTGATAATAACGTCTTGATTAAGGGATAATTGCTCGACAAGTGGGTCTTCGGTACTCTTAATAGAAGGGTGACCAGCGAAGTTCAATGAGGATTCGACAGCGGTAGGTGGTACCATTTTGTATTGATTTGTTGCGGGTTTGACTTGGTGACTTTTATCGTTGTCCAGTGTGTACTGATAAAAATCGATACTAACAAATTTGAACAGAAAACGACATTCTTATATAGTGATTCGGGTGCCCGGAGGCAGCATGATTAACTTCTCCATTTAGCCCGGAGTAAAGAATATCTGGGGTATCCTGCACGCATTCCGGCATATACTGCCCTTGCCCCGGTTTTTTGTGCGGTCAACTTCGGGTGCTGCAACGGCAAAGGTCGGGTGCTGTTTCAGAATTACCCCTCGGTATAGGGGATATGCAATTGACCTGTGCCATTTGCATGTAAATAGAATTTTTCAAAAAACGTACTGCAGGTAGAGAGCTTCTACCCCGGCGATCAACGCTTGCCGTCTACCGCCTACCGCCTGGCCCAAATGTTCAGTCTGTTTAAACCGCCAGCGTTGTTTTTTTAACATATAGCCGCTTGGACGTTGGACTGTTTTTGATTTTATTGACCCGGGTTCTGACGGTCAAACTCCTTTCGGGTATCTTATTTGAAATTTGTCCCGGAGCGGGGTCCAGTAATAGACAACATGGGATTGGGCCAACTAAGAAGAATATTATCACAACCGAGTAGTGAAGGCATTTGATAGCAGCAAATGGAAACACTCTCGGACCAGCGCAACTGACGATAACAACGGCCAAAGTCATGCTCGGACGAATGGCACTTCCTAATTCAGCTACAGCTCTGGAACCGGTACGGCAGATAATCAAATTTCTTTTGATCCTGTACTGTGAGGACCCCAAAATACTCCCCTTCCTCCCGAAACTGCATGCTGGGCGAATCTTTATTTCAACATTATGCTTCTATTATTGTTTTTTAACTGTTTTAATTGTTTTTTAATTGTTTTTTTAAATGTTTTTTTAATGTATTTCAATTGTTTTTCAATTGTTTTTCAATTGTTCTTGTATTGTTCTTGTATTGTTCTCGTATTGTTCTCGTATTGTTCTTCTAATCTTGCTCTTTCACTTCTATCCATCTTCTACTCTTGCAACTTCTCGAACCTCCAATTGTAGCTTTATCATTAAATAGCTTGTTCGCTTGGAGGAGTGTAAAACTCTGTCAGACGATCGTAATATTCGTGAAAAGATTTCCAGGGCTCAAAGCCAATATTCAACGCTTCTGTCTTTTCTCCAGGAGCATCAATCATTATGCATTGATTCATCTTGGTATTGTTCGAGGCACTGTTGAAGTTGGTCCGAAGATAAGTGATCCCAGAACTGATGAGACCGATCTTCAAAATGTTGCTTAAACTCTTATAGGATGCATCGATTATTGGAGCAAAAACTCCCCCAACCAATGCTTCTCTGTTGGGTTCTTGTTCCTTGATAAACGGATAGTAACTTGCAATAGCACTGGTACTATTGAATATGATAACGCTGCCAACGATATTTTGATCATGATCCAAGGCAATTATAATTTTTGCCTCGTAAGCTGCCGTCAGGTCAAGATACTTGATAGCTTCATGGTATATTCTTTTCGTAGTGCCATCGGTCTCCTCGATAAGAGGATAGATTGTGTCCAGGCTAAGACAAATGTCGAAACGAACCCCAACCATGGTCAATTCTCGTAATATTTGCGGAGGCACAGTCCAATTGCTCAAATCACGGAGTAAAAGAACATTTTGTAGTGGTGGAAGAGTGTTCTTACTAAATGTCCATCCACAACTATTGAAAAAAGCTTTCATATTGGCGGTATTATTCCTAACCGTGGGAATTAGTAAAAGTGGATGTGAAGCACCTAATTGAACAGACTTGCAACCGGCTTCGTCTGTGAGATAGCGCATTGCCCTGTTCATTAAATTGCGCCCAATCAGTTGATGTCGCTTCGATTTGTCCACCAATACAACTAGTATAGACCCCATTTTGTGCGGCACAGAATTCTTGGATGCATATGATTCACAAACCCATGTCAAAGCAATGCCATAGAGGGCATTTGTTGACGAGTTTCTAACCACGAAATGCTTTTGATCAGATGTATTTCCGTTTAGGAGTTGCCCAAGTAGTCCAAAGAATGACTCCTCGTGATTGATTGGATAATTACTCACAATTAGCCAGATCAACAGGCGCCAGTCCCGGTTGAGGTCGAAGGTATCGACGAGCCAGCGTCTTTTGGGGGCAGTTGCTTTTTTTATCTTTAAGTGAGCTCTCTCGGGACTAGCCGACGCTTCTTCTGTGAACCGACGCTTGATTTTTCCCTGGTTAATTTTCTTTTCACCAGGTATACAACCTTGAGGCATGATACGCCCCATTAAAACTCCAGCGAGCTCCTTAAGGGCTTGACTAGTGTATTCGTAGCAGCATAAATACGCCGATCCTATGCCTTTTGTATAGAAAAAGTCATAAGGAGACAGCGTTGCTGCAATAATAAGAGGCTTCGAAAGCTGTGCTGTTCGATTGCTGTCTGATAAAGAAGAAGGTGAAGCACCACATAATACACTCACGTACTTGACTAAACCAACCTGATATCCGTTCCTTAGAGCTTCGGATGTGATAACAATCACTGCTTTGGAGTTCTTTATCAACAGTTCGTGAAGAGGGGAAAGCATGTTTGCGGTATAAGTGCTGTGTAACACGTTGCACTTGCCATTGAACTCCTTGCAATATTGAGCTAGTATCAGACCAAATTCTTGAAAAACCTCTTCTCCAGTATACTGTGACTCATCTAGACCATCCTCGTCTTCTGCTTTTTCTCTTAAGTACAAAGGCTTGAGAAGGGGAGTTAATAAAAGAATGTTGCAGCTTTCGGTTTTATCCAAACTGTGTGTGAGAGGAAGTACTCCTTCGTAATCACGCACTAGAGTGATACTGCTTCTATAGGCCAATTCCGAGAGCTTTTGGTGTTCAATCCACATAGCTGGGTATTTTTCTTTGAATGGGGTGAGGAGTTGCTTTGAACTGTGAGGGAAAATTTCATTCCATTTCGGCAATTGTTGTTGAAAGCGTTCAATTCGGGTCAAACATGCCTGTATTGTAGATTCCTCGAGAATTCCATTAGCCAAAGCTGCTTGGATGGACTCGATAGCCGTCACTTGCAATTTGTAGTCGTGGCAAACCATGACCAAGTCACATCCAGCATCAATTGCAAGTATGACACCTTGTCCAAGTCCAATGGACTGATAAAGGGCGTCCATTTCAAGACATTCACTAATTACAAAGCCCTCAAAACCAAGATCCTGTCGAAGAAACTGAGTTAAAAGAACTTTCAGCAAGCAAGCATGTGTTTCGTCGGGGGCGATTGTAGGGACACCGCAGCCAGCAGCGCTGATACCGTCAAGTAGGCCCTCTTTAATGAGTTCAGCGAAAGGGACCAGGTTGAAACGACTGATTTGGTCCAATGACTCATTCATGTAAGGAAGCTCGAGTAGAGAGTTGACACGGGCACTTCCGATACCTGGGAAATGTTTACCAACAGTTAGAAGTCCACCATCTCTTAAGCCTAGAGCACAAGCATGGCCATACTTGACGACCTCATCCACAGAAGTTCCAAAGGAACGGACAGATACCAATTGATGGGAAAGTTTCGTCACCACGTCAAGAACTGGGCCAAGGATTATCAGGAATCCAATGTGGCGTAGTTGAATAGCAAGAGCTTTCAGAGCCTCATAAACCAACTTGACATCACCAGAGGCTGCCATAGCCATAGCACCAGGGAATTGCGACAAGAAATCCGTATCGAATAGGGTGTTTAACATTCCACCTTCTTCATCAATTGCAAAAGCTAGCGGGTATTGATAATTACCTTCAGTGAAAGCAATGTATTGAAGGTCTTGGATGAGAGCCAGGATCTGAGACACTGACTGGGTATTCTTCTTCAGAAGAATCATTGTAGAAACCTTATGTTTGATGATCAAGTCCCGGGCCTGTTGTGATACTATTGGGCCTTTGAAGCCGCCACAGAGGAGCTGGCCGACCTTTTCGTTCATGTTTGAGTTTGGGTCCTTAACGGTAAAAGGTTGAATTGTTCTTTTCCGGTTGTCCGGAGGTATATTTAAGGTGTACGGGTTCGGATGAACGGATGAACGGAATAAGTTGAATTGAGTATACCTCTTCGCCAAGTTGCTTTAGAACTCTTTTTCACCTGGTGTTGTAGTTGATAACGTTTATGTGAAAGGCAAAGAGATACAACACTAGCGCTGTCTGCAGTCCCAGATAACGATATCAAGGTGCATAATGACAGCAAAAGAGGTATTAATGCGTGAAGAAAGAAAAGAAAAAAGTATTCTTGGTATTAAAACTATTATATATTTGATTTTTTGGTTTTTTTTTTTGTATTTTTCCAATTGTTGTTCACTATTTGTGATTGTTTGGACACCCAATTCACAGGTGTGGCTGTCGCTGGCCTAAGATATATAGCTGGTTAATTAGCTATTTCTGTCCCAAAAACACTCCATTGAGAAGGGCCCAATTGAAATTATTCTGTAGACATTTTCCTGTAGATAGTATCGCATCATGCATATTTTACGGAGGTTATTTACGAAGGTTATTTACGACGTTTATTTTTTCAGTGGTTACTTTGCAAATGAACTAATAGAGCCACTGCACTAACGCAAACAAATCACCGGAGAGCACAAATTCCTTAGGAAACAATTGTATCTTGTGGGCTATTTAATTTCTTTCCGTAATTATTCTTCTGTTCTTTACTGTTCATCACGGAGCTTGCCTCATAGGCCATTGGATTCTTGAAGGTTTAAATTATTGAAAATCAAAAGAACAGGAGCCAATTTGTTGTAAGAATATATTTTCAAGTTCTTCGAATAGAATGGTTTAAATTCTTGTCTTTGGTATCGCTTTTGATTGAAGCCATTGGATCGTTTTTTCTCGAAATTTATGTAATTAGAGCAATAAGGGTAATATTGAACAGAAAATAATTTTATTTCTTTTTTTCCTGGAAGAAATTTTACCCGAAAACTTTAAGATTTGGCTCTTATTTCGTCAATAGTGACATTACTCTGATGGATCTGTATCACCAACGACAACTCGATGAACAATAAAGATTTTATATAAAGCTTCCTTGAAATTATATCTATATTATACCAACACTTTAAATTTCATTCTTGTAGAGTCTTTATTACATATTTACTGATGATACTGGTCAACATATCCACACCTCAAAGTACTTTCGGAGACAGCTGGAACCGTCATAATTTTTTCAAATAATAAGTCTTAAAGACAAATGAATCGTTTTCAAAGAGTTTCCTTCTTTGCAGATGGGGATTCAGAGAGTGGTACGAACTTGTTGGGTTAGAAACCACTACCCAACTTCCAGAAGCACAAACAATTCCAGGAGCATTAATACTATTTCGGAGCATCAATAGTATTTCGGAGGACAAAAATAGTACTCAATACGATTAATGTTTTGGTCAGACTTCATGTCTACACAAATTTCATCGTAATTCACAAGAATCAAAAATGAAAGCATCACTCGATGTACTGTCGTAGTGACGTTTTGAAAAGTAGAGCCTTGAATATAGACTCATAAAAAGTACATGCCAATGATTATTGAAGGTAATACCCTTTTTCATTTAGATGTGGCTGCAAATTACTTACAGAGCCTGGAACCAAGTGAATTCATATAACCACGAAACACTTTTGAGTTTGCGGGTATAAGTATCATTTTCATCAAAAAAACAATAATCTTAAACAATTTTTGAAGAGACCTATAAGTAGAATCTGATTTTATGTGTCCATTTACCCAATATACGAGTTTCATACATACTTTACGGAGTCTAAATTCAATAGACTTAATCGTGAGTGGCCTGTAACTTTATCTTAAAGAAATATAGCGTGAGTGGCCTGAAACTTCATCTAAATGAAATAGCGTTTGTGGCGCTTGAAAGAAAAAATGGTACCGATGTAGCGTCACTATCCGTCTAGCTATCGTCTAGCTATCGTACTGATCAATACTGAACGAAGGGGTAGAACTGCAAATAAACACACGACAGTCTCTTAAACTTGTCAAAAAACTTCGAGCTTTTGAAGTCTAATTCTTCAAGTTGGAACACTATGTTATTGATCCTCATTCAAAAGCATCCACTAGATCCCTGGCTGCAAATCCATACAAATGTCAAGCAAAACCTAGACCAAAATCTCATTGAAATCTTAACCAAAATCTTAACCTAAATAATTTCAATCTAAAATATTGGATCCAATAACTTTTCAAAAAAACCTCATCAAATGAACTCTTATCGATCTACATCTCTATACTACAGTGTCTTGGAATACACTCATATACATAAGAAACAAGGTAGCCCACCTAATCAAGTGAATTCTCGGAAATATTCCCCGCTTTTCATTGTTTACAGTTTTCCAAACATTTCTGAGGAATTTCTTTTTTATGCTTTATCCGATTATTGCCATGATGATTTATTCTTTTTGTCAACCCCAGCATCTTCTGTACAATTACAAGAACTGATTATTGTGATACGATCGGAACCCCGGCGAAGTGGAAAACTCGTAAAGTTGCGAAAATTCTATCAACAAATTATCTACTTTCGGAAACGTAAACAAAAAAAACTCATCATATTGTTTTGCTGGCCCGACAATAGCACCAGAAGTGGTAATCTCCAGCAATCCGGGATGCGATGGGCATTGCAGACCTATGGCCGGTGTTAAGCACGGCAGCAGGTGAACGTGAAGCGTTTCCGGTGTTTTTATCCAAGTTTTATCGCCAGAATGGTCGCCCTCCTCGTCTAGCCATTGATGCATATATGTTTCTATTCTGGTCTCAGTTGCCTACGCTGGAGGTGCTTGATGAGTCAGTACAACGGCGAATTCTACGAAATTTCATGGCAAAACTCTGGTATCTCGTCCAGAATAACGTGCTGTTTGTAGTTGTATTCGATGGGAAGTTCAAGCCTGGGAAGCTACGCCATGGCTTCATTCCTGAGCTTCCCGAGTCTCTCTCTTATGACGAAGCTCTCGCTTATTTCTTGAAAATTTCATCTAGCAGTTATAGCGAAGGAAATAATTTGGTTGAATCGTTGAAAAAAATCCTTCAGAGAAACAGAATAGATTGGGTCCAAGCCCCAGCAGAGGCAGAGGCAGAATGTGCATGGCTTCAAAGACTCGGAGTGGTTGACTACGTGGTATCTGATGATTCTGATACTTTGGTTTTCGGTGCTACTAAGATTTTAAGGTCTTTCAATAGGGTCAAATTCTACGATCAAGACAATAATCCAGTATTGAGCTCGACTGATTACTATGTAACCCCTTTGGAAATGGAACAAGTTACCAAAATAACCGGCCTTGACCGAGATCGCTGTGTTTTCATTGCTGTCTTGCGAGGTGGTGACTATTCGAGCGGTTCTGAAGGTATTGGCATAACAAGAGCAAAGGAGTTAGCCATGTGTGGCACAACATTGCTTCTGGATTCACCCCGGAAACGCCCACAAGATTTCGGTTCGTTCCCGGACTTTTCCAAGACTTTTGTGAATTCATTTCTTGATATGGATAAGCGGAAGTCGGTCCTGATAGACCCGTACTATGCGATTAAGAACGAGCTTGATCGTGCTGAGAGTTTGGCCTCTTTCACCCAGCATCTCAATTTATTTCTTGAACAGGATGCAAAGGGGATCTTTGGACGTGCAACGAAATTGAAGGACTCTATCAAGATAGATGACTATTATGCCATGCTTTACTTCTTCCCCTTTGTCAGCAAGAAGGTATTCAAGTTCACACCCAATTCCGTGAGTTTTGGAGAGCTAAACGATGTAAAGCATGACTTGTCGGTGACAGTACCGGGAAAATGTGCAAGAACAAACGTTATAGCCAGTCCAGACATTATTGGGCATCTGGTAATAGATGACACCCTAGGACAGGTGTTTGAAACAGATTGCAGTTTTAATGCAACAAAGTTCTCTTTGCCCCGTGAAAGAAAATACAATTTGCGGCCGTTTGCGGTCAAACTTCTTGCGGACGAGAAATTTTGGAACCATATACACTTCGTTCGAAGGAGAGAGTTCGAAAGTATCACTTTGGCGGTGTTACGTTTCGAACGTGTAGCTTTGAACGAAGCTGTTTATTTGAAAAAGATGAATAAGGATCAAAGAATAGATCAGTTTGAGCTGGTGGAACAGGGTAGCCAAATTGAACCAAATCAAGAAGGTAAGACACAAAGAGAGATTCCAGGCAGTAAAGAAGATCCAGAAAATGCCCAAGTGGAGTATTTGGAAGATGGAGAGAAGGAGTTGACTGTTCTGGTTCCTTTGGAGGTAGTTGCATATGTATCTGCTTGGTATGCAAGTGAGGGACAGCGATCGCCGACTCGAAAGTCTCCAAAGAAACGTCCTCCTTTACAAAAAACCACATTGGATACTCTCTGGTCAAAAATACCCAAACCAACCAGTAATGGAAGCAGAACCCAAGTGGAAAAGTTGACTAATCCATTTGAGACTGTGAACCTCAATGTTACAGAGGTTACCACTGTTAACACTGCAAAGACCAATACGCAAACTCAACCCGCGGCCAGAAGACAAAAGGAAACAAAGAAAGAACTTGTTTTCATCGACTTGACGGAAACTGATAGCTTGCAAACCAACACGTGCATGGTCCCACTGCCTTCAAAAGGATCTTCAAAGCTGGCTATAGGAATCAATAGATCCCGTTCACCTTCTCCAACGCCCACGGGGAAGAACAGAACGATGAGAAAATCACCTCGACGCAAAAACAATTCTGCTCTACTGCCAGGCCAGACTACGGTTACCTCATTCTTCCGAGCTTCACCGAAGGCTCCTCTACCAAGAGAACCATTCTTTGTTCCCTCAGACGAAGAAACTGAAAGCTACGAAAAATTGCATCTACAAATCAGTCGTGTTCCTCCTCTAACCAGAAACCTGTCGGCCATCGCCTTCACTGGTTCTCCGGTCCCAAGTCCTTACACTAGTCCTTGCCCAAGTCCTAGGACCAGTCCCAGCAAACGAGCAGCTATGGAATTATCTCCCGACAGTTCACCAGTCAAAATTTCTCGACGATTTTCTTGAAAAAAAAGAAAATAAATTTAAAAGGAACTTTTCAAAGATAACACGAAGGAAGTCTATTGGGTTTCCAAATTGGTTGATAACCACCCCCACATATGAGGCATAGCTTAGGTGACATGCAGAGAGCATATACTTGCAAAAAGGACGAATGGATAGTTCGGATAAAAGGATCCTGCCGCCAAAAGAGAAGATTTTTGATGCGTCTGACCTCTCGCTATTCCGTCGGTCCGAAGGTTACGAAAAACTTCACAAAATAATCCGCACCTTAGTCTGTTCCGTCAAGGGTAAAGATGTACCCCCAGGTTATCTTCACGAAAGCCTAGTGACAAAAGGCCCTTCAGGAAACACAAGAAGGCAAATATTAAAACCTCCTGGAAATGGAAAGGGGACTCTAGAAATTGGCTGGTCCAATGTTTCTCTTGAAATCCTTTCAATGCTCAAGGACCTAGATCATCTCATCGATGAGACACCTCCAATCACTGGACCACGAAGATTCGGAAATATGGCATGTAGAGATTGGCACAACAAAGTCAAAGAATACTTAGACTTGTATGTTTTTGACAAGGGGTTTTCTGAAGAGGTTCGTGTTGAATTGCGTTACTACTTGGGTGAATCTTTTGGGTCTAAAGTGAGATTGGACTATGGATCAGGCCATGAGCTCAATTTCGTGGCGTTTCTTGGGGCGCTTCTCGAACAGAAGAAATGTCTCAATGAGCTTCCTGGCGACGAAGTTCTCGCCATTTTCGCCTGCTATTATGATTTGGCAAGACGTCTAATTATAGACTATAGCCTCGAACCGGCTGGTTCTCATGGGGTATGGGGTTTAGACGACCACTTTCATTTCATTTATATTTTGGGCGCTGCTCAGTTTAATGTCACCCAAAAAGGTGATGTTTGTCATTACATACCCAGTGTTCTGACAGTTCTTGACCCTCCAACGCTTGATTTATGCAAGACTACAAACCTCTATGTGAATTCCATTGCATTCATAATGCGCATTAAAACTGGTCCATTCAACGAGCATTCTCCCGTAATCAATGACATCCATAGATCAGTCTCCCTCTGGTCTAAAGTTCTCTCGGGCTTATTAAAAATGTACGAGGTGGAGGTGTTCGGGAAGTTCCCTGTGGTGCAGCACTTCTATTTCGGTAACAAACTATACCTATGGACTGATTTCCAATCCCATCAACCTCTTCCATCAGGCAAACAACCGGTACAAGAGGATTCTGAATCTGGAAGCTCTGTAGATACACTTCCGGGCATGATCAATGGGCTACATGGTACGAATACGACCATGCAAAATATATCCCTTACAGGGGCACCTTGGGCAATGAACATAAGACCAACTGGACCGAGTTCAAGAGCTGTTCGTCCGCTAACTCAGCTTCTGAGAGCCAGACAAGAGCCAACGACCCTGCCTAAAACCAGGTTAACGTTTAGCAAAGGAGATTGATTGATTGATTGATTAATATAAAAGCTTGTTTCAGTTATGTAGCTACTTCAACATCGTAAATTTGTCTCATTAGTAGAAGAGTCGTTTTAGGCTCGAGTAAGCTTGAAATTGAAGGTACAACGACACAAAGGACATGTACTACTTCCAGAACTCTTGAACCATTTGTACAAACACGCTGAGTGGAATTTGTTCAGACAGGTAGGACAAACCTTAGAGGGCAACGAATGATCCTGATGAAGAATAGAATAACAGATTGCACATTCAACAAAGCCTGAAAAGTGGAGATTCACGTTACGATTGAACAACTCAATACTATCGATGATAGATCCATTGGTCAAAGAAATGACACGCTGAGATGCCAATAACCATGCTTTCCATTGACTCTCTTTGACACCAAGACGAAGTGGTCCTTCTACGGTGACACTCAGAAGAGGATATGTGTGAGGAATCTTAACCACCATTTCCATGGTTTGTTCGTCGATGATGTAAGTGCTTTTGATCTCGTTGGTGACCCGGTTGACACGAACAGTAAGATTGTCATCCATACTGGTTAACTTGTTCTTTGACAGCTCAACTTCATCCAACATTTTGGTCACAAGCAAGGGGGAAATATAATTCGTAGAGAACTTGTTAATTTGTTGCTTCTGATGCAAGTCCCTGATATTATTGTACCATAATTGGACATAAGAGCCCAAGAACTGGAAGCTTTGGTAATATAAGTGAACAAGAGCAAAATGCGCCTCATCTTTCAAAGAGTTACCCAAAAAGCCAGTGCCGACATTGTAATTTTGAATCAAGCAATTGTCGGGCGAGACCTTAGCTCCCTTCTCAACAGGCTCAAGAACTAACTTGTTGAGGAAGTTAATGTCACCTGGCCAAATAGTATCAAAGACAGTATCGAAAAGAAACTCCAAGTTACGTTTCCCCTTGATCTGATTGATATAACCCAATTTGATATTGAAGGTAGTATCTTGGAAATGCTTGAAAATGAGGAGCCAGCTCCACACGTAACGGAAGACCTGGTCATAGGAGCCACGTTCTAGAAGATCCTCAAGATGTTCCTTGTTGTTTTCAATGGCAATGACATCTATCAATGATTGGGGCAAAACAGGCAAGGGTTCTTCTTCAGCAGAGTCACCAAGCTTGCTTTTCCTTAATTGGTACTCCACTACCACATCCTGTTGACTTTCCAAAATATGCGCTTCCAAAAGGAATGCAGCGGTTCTTTGAAGGTCAACGAATTTGGAATGTACAAGTGTTTCATATAATAGATGAACCTTGTCAGTGACAACCCTACTAGGGACTGCATTCCTTGTAAAAATACGTTCCATCAATTCATTGCCCAAGAATACTGGACGATTTTGCGCAGCTAATGATTCAGTTTCGAAAGACTTGTCGGTCATAATGGCCAAAAGCTCTTCAAATGCTGTTTCCTTGGACTCTTCGAACTCCTTCACACCACCAGGAACATGCTTCAAAATCATCAAGAACATCTTCATCGTTACATACCGTAAGGTCAATGTGTTCTGCTCAACTTGAGCAGTACTGAGATTGTTTACACACAAGTCCAAAGCAATTTCCCAAGCTTTTTCGGGGATACTGCCAGCATGGTTCCCAATGAGTTTTTCAAAAAACACAGTAAGCAAATATCTCATGGGCAAGAATTCTGTGTCAAAAGCAATATCAGAATTAAGCCAGTCCCAAATCTGATTGAATAACATGGCCATCTTGTGGCTAGCAAGAATCGATTCATAAGACACAGTATCAATAAAATAGGTACTCAAAGCCACCCATTGAATACCAGCTGTTAGGATTTGCTCGGAAGAACGAACACCCAAGATTTCACTGAAAACATATGTCCGGATTCTGTCTAACTTCTTCAGCGATTGAATAAAATTGGAGCATGACGATAAGATGGTTGCTAGTCTCAATGGATGTGACACCAAGGCAGTGTAACGTATCTCAAGGGCCTCAAAATCAGGCTGAGAGGCGTTTTCTAAACACTCACGAAACGCCCTTGAAATTATTCTAGCGTGGTAAAAGGAAATTTCATTGAAAGGGCCCTTTCCAGAAATGTCACCAGCAAATACATCAAGAACACTATCGGTTGATCCTCCATTGGCGAGTGCAACCAATTGATCTTCCGTGATACTGATGTTTTTCCAAACTGCGGTATCAAGTTCTGTTTCTGTTTCAGCCTTGTTGCTACTCGATAGAGATTCATTAGCCAAGAATTCGAAGTCTTGAAGATACTCGGCATACACAGCGCCTAACTCCAAGAGCTTAGTACTTTTAATCTTCAGCAAAAGAAGCGCAAGAAAACTTGCAAGTTGTGCAGCATTCGTAGTCAGTTGTTTCTGAATCAGGTTGTCAATAAAGACAATACCATGGCCAAGCGGATTAGCGAGAGCCAACAAACGAAGGTCAACAGAGCCTAAATCAGCATATATAACACTCTCCAATTGTTCGAAAGGGATATAGCTTTCATTTTCAGACAAAAAGAGAACTAGGCTTTCCATGCTTGTTGTAGTTTGAATGATGGAGAACACAGCACCTCTAATCAAATCTTTATCCTCAAAGAGTTGCAAAAACTTCTTGCAAGAATCTTGTTCAATAGAAGCAGTCGCTTTCTTGAGTAGATCTGCAAGTGCCCCATTTTCAGACTCCTCGACACTGATTACTTTACCTCGCTTAACGAAATACTCAATAAGCTTGGATGAGCCCGAGTTACCGGCACCAGAAAGCAAAAGATTCTGGAATATCTCCTCATCATTTATGTATGAGAATACAACTTCATCCTCGTCCTTCAGTCTATGGTCCTTCTGGGATAATGTGACTAGATATGCATGCGCTTCGGGGAATGATTCCTCTAAAGAGACTTTACTCTCCAAATTGGATTGACTAAGCAATAGAATCAAGTTTTTTGTATGGGAGGGGGCATCTGTACTGATTTTGGTAAAGAAATCCGTAAAGAGTTCTTGGTAATCAATGTCAAGATTACGAGACAACAAGGCCTCAAAAACTTCAAGAGGCAAATCAACAAAAGAATCAGTAACAAGCGAAGGTAAAGAAGGAACCCAATCCATTAGGTATTGAATTGAGTTGGTATTGTTCCTTATAACATGGGAAATAATCTGAAGCAATGGCTCAAGCTCGGTTTGCTCATAACTTTCTTCAGTCTTCTCAAGGAGACTCTCCACAAAGTCTTTCTGGTGGGACGAACTGCCGTTTAAGACATCGTGAAATGTAATGCAAAGGTTTTTGGGAGACGAACTTAGTTCATTCTTGTCGATCTTAACGGGCTCTTTTAGACCAATATTTGACACGAGGATCTCACCCAAAGACTTTATGTCAACAGACGTATTAGTCATGAGTATATTGAGATGTTCCATACATTTTTGTTTTTGTTCTTGCTGTTTTGGCCTGGACACTGGGGCACAAATAGAGTCTAGAACACGAAAAGTTACATCAAGCGATAGTTCCATCAAGTTTTGGGCACCACAGCCATCTGTAAAGAGAGAGATAACCGTGGCAATGCATTTAACAAAGTGAGATTTGTACAGCAACGAGTCATAACCCCTGATATCATCCAATTGCGGAAGTAAGGATTTCTTGACAATGGACTTGGCGTGGTCTGGGTTGGAGAAGTCCAAAAATTGGAACTCGTCGGTAGTCTCCAACTTTGCAAGACTAATGGATACAAATAATGCACCGAGCTTATCGTAGTAGGTAGGATGGGAATTGCAAGGACCTAACTTGACGTAGTCACGAAACCGAGAGAAGCTCTTTGATCCGCCAATAGCCCAGAAGTTCTTCTTAAGCTTTTGCTTTTTTGAGGCGGAACTGAAGCTGGAGAATGCTGTAAGGGCGCTGAGACTGTCAAGAAGAGAAAGAATCACCGACGAGTACATTACACGGGAATTCTGGGAAGCGTCTAGCTTCACATGTTTGATGAATTTCTTAGAAATGACTTTGTACACGGACCTCAAATCAACTAAGGTCTTCAAAAGAGTGCTGGGCTCCTTATTTTCATCGAGGGTGAATACAACGGATATGAAGTTGAGGAGGGTTTTGAAAAGAGGCATGCTCATGGAGTCCTTCTTAAGGCATAGTTCCAACAAGTCCCAGACTTTCTCAGAAGCCAAGACTCCCTCCAACTTTACAATAGATGATTCGGAAAACGTGACGATGGACCGATTAGAGAGGGTGACGAGTTTCGTTAACATGAGCAAAGCACTTGTTACCACTCTGTTGTACTTAAGAACCAGTTCTTCTATATTTTCGTACCGTTGATCACTAATAGACAAGAACGTTTCATGAACAAGCACCGAATGACAATAATTAACGATCTGTTCGTGGAAAATGACCCATATTCTTATGTCGACCTTCTCAGGTTCGCCAAAACAGGAAAGAAGACTGTTCCGAGCCACAAGAGCAATCGACCGCTCATCGAAGAGAGAATTGAGCCACGCAGGAAGCGAGCTCTTGAAGTACCGACTGAACTCCTTGGCACCGTACTTCTCCACATACAAAGCCTGGACTTGAATGGCAAGCGTACGAACAGTCTTGGAGGCATCGATGGCCATGCGAGGGAAGATCTGGAGCCAGCAGACAAGAATGTTATAGTCAAAGATGTCAAATGCATCTGACTGAATCAACTTAAGGAATTCCGCCAAACCTTTTTCTCTGGTGACGGAGTTCTTCTTCATCATATTCTTGAACACTATGCCGACACTATGGTCGCCAATCGACTCCTGGTTCACAGGGGACAAGTAGAAGAGTGAGATTGGAAATTCATTATATCCCAAATCTCCTGGCGCCTGGTTATCGTGTGTTATGGCCATGGTGGTAGGAAGAAGGATAGAGTTCTGGTCTGAAAAATTGTGGATCTGAAATGAGGAACCATTAAAAATGGTTAAAGCGAAAATTAAAAGAGGGGGGATATTTATTGAGAAAATTTTTTGTGTTTTCATTTTTGTTCTTTGCTGCATTGTTTTATACTTTCTCTGGAAATATTGTCCTTATCTTTTGTTCGATATCCATATAGATATGGATAATGTCTGGACCTATGTTCAACGTTGAGATGGTTCTCTTTTCTGAATTGAGATCGTTTTTGTAATGGAATCGCGATGAATTGGTACTGATATGATTGCATCACATCCCCGAATCAAGTCACAATTACACAAGAATCCTCCCACCTCAGAGGTCAACATTTCAATGATCCATAAGGTCGAAGAAATTCGTAAGAAGATTATCTTGATTCCCCCACAACATCATATCATCACCCATTTCAAGGATTTGGTTGATATCAATGTCCGAAAGATTGTTTGTGGCTTCTTCCTTCTCTGAACACAAGATATCCACAACCGCAGAATTCTCAATGGTTGCGGATTTACTTCTAAAGAACAATACTGATCTAGCAGCCAATTTCCATCGCGAGGCGGCTCCAGAAACAACCTTGAAGTATGTTCGCATTTGATCCAATATATCAGACTCACATTCAACTTTGGCAGAGTTTTGAAACTGCACCAAAAGCACACTTAACGCAAGAATAGATGAGTAGACAACCAAGATTGACAGCGTAAATCCAGAGTCGTTAAACCTATCTAGACCCACAGCAAGTTCAGAAATGGCTTCGTTGCACAATTTTAATGGACTTTGACCTGCAAATTCCTCCTGATCAAGATGGGTAAATGGTCGGTTCAAACAAATCAATACAACGTAGTAGAACAACCTATAATTCATCACAGTGGGGTTGTACAGATGCTTGAACATGGACGCCTTGGTCCATCTTAAAGCCAGCGGAAGTTTTAGCCGCCACTCCGAGAGAAAAGTATTATATTTCACTACCTTCACTTTGTTTAGGTATGATAAACTGTCATCGGAGGTGTAGGCAGAAAAAATGTCCGCAAGCAAAGAGCCAACACACTCGCCCAAAGAGCACAATGGTTCAATAGTCAAAGCTGCATCAAGGTTACTGACAAATTTCTGCAGAGAAGAAGCTTTGAATACGAAGTCGTCAATATTGGTAGCGTTTGGCAACATTTCACTTGAAGGAATGCTTGCTTCGGTCTTGCGAACAGTAACGGGTCTTCCCATAATCAAGCTTATGAAATGGTCGACAATGTAACAGCCCCAGTAGATACGAGACCGGATCATTACGTCCATCTCGGCGATTACAGCTTGCTGGGAAGTTGAGACATTGGAATCACCTATTGTCCAATCAGATGGATTCAATTGGAACCCCAAATCGTACCCCATACGAATGGCCATACCAGAGAGCATCCAACTGGCCGAAGCATTGCCGTCTCCCAACTCATACAACGAGAGACAGAGTAATGCTTGAAGAGTGTTGAGCTGAGGCTCACAAATCTTCTTGGAGAAAATAGATGCTCTGGCACTTTCATAGAATGATTGCGCCAAGTCTCTCTCTGCCACATTGTCAGCACATTTAGCTCCAAGGGCGGCAATGGCATAAACTAGCTCTGTCGAGCAGTACTTTTGGCTGGAGCTATGATTAAGAAACTCGTTGAGAAAACTCTCTCGGTGAATGAAAACAGTGATATCGGGATAAAGCCACTTGAAAAAGTTGGCCACACAAACTTTCAATCCTGGCGAGTTGTACTGCGTTTGTTCGTCAAAGTCCTCCGCTTGAGGCCCAGTAGTCATATCCACCAGATTGTGGAAAGCTGACGTTGGTCCAAAAACAGAATATGCTCCTCTACCGGAAGCACCAACTGAAATGGGGATTTTTTTGGTGATTTTTTGATCCTTTATCGGTTCCTCCGCGGTCAGCTTTAGTATTTCCCGGATCTTAGAAATACTATCACTGTCATCATAATCGTTGGCAAGCTCATTGATCTGAAACACTAGCCGCTTGAGCCGTAGATTATTTTCTTGCAATTGAGTTGTTTCTAATGTTGTAAGACGAACGGTTCGCCGGTCTTTACTGGTTCTTTTGCAGGGCAAGCCTAGTCTCCTGCAATGGCCGCAAATCTCTTCCCCATCGCATTTCCTCTTCTTGATTCTACAGTTTTGGCACGACAAAGAACAGAATTTGCGTTGGCCTGGCATCCAGAACTACATACAACCTTTAGAAGTGGGCTGCACCTCTGAAAGTGGTTGATTTCGTGTTTGGTTCCTGATGGGATGAGGGCCCAAAGGGTGTTTACCATTAGCACTGCAGGCTGAAAACCTATAGTACTGCAGATTGTACACCATTAAGCATAACACTAGTACTACCTGCAGTGCTCTATGTGGAACTGGCTGCAAAGGACAAAGTCAGATAAAATTCTTTGACTTCAGCCGAGACCGTAACCCGCCGGTGATCAAAATTGTACACTTCGAGGTGATCTTTCTTTGTTGCTCTCGAAAGAGCGACATAGATTTGCCCCTTTTCAAACGTACGTCGAAGGTCGACCCGTAAACGGTCAATAGACTGACCTTGGGCTTTATGGATGGACATGGCCCATGAAAGCAACAAAGGAACTTGTTCACGAGTCAAGGAATCGACCATTGGAGCATTTTGGAAATTGGCCATGCGTCCTTGGTCAACAGTGAATTCTTCCCGGCGCACAAGAATTAGCGTGAAATCATTGCTTGTTCTGAAATTGACCACAGGAAGAGGTTCGCTCACTTTGGTAGTAGTGAATGCATCGTACGCAAGTTTCGAGACCTTTGCCTTCCATTGTTCTGGGATGGTGTTGAACATCGCTTGCTGATCGGTGGTGAACTCATTCTGTCCCACAAGACCACCAAGTAGACGAAGAACTTGAAGAAAAGCAGGCGAGGGATTGATGAAGTCGGAAGTATGGAACTGAGAAAAAATCTTCACGAAGAGGTCTTCTGTTAAGAAACATACCACCGTACCAATGGAACCATTAACTACATTAGTATCGACGGAGTTCTTAAGATACATCACTTGAGCACCCAATTTCAATTCTAAGCGTTCTTCACACATAAGGTTGTCGTACAAACGCTTCAAATGTGGGGTTTTGTCACTGTCGTTGGCCATATACACCTGACTACGACCAGGCAACAGCTGTAGACGGGTCTCATTGGCTCGTTTGACTTCTTGTCGGGTAGGAAACAATTCAGTTGGTCCAATTCCGTCGGAATACTCAACTTTCCTCAGAAGTCTTTGGAACATAGAGATCATATGGGGGTCGAGACTACCCTCTCTCAACGCATTAAGCATATCGATAAGATCATTATCTCCTGCTTGACGGAAAACCTTGTTTAAGATGATCGTGTGACGGATGGCTCGGGTCCATGAGGGACTTTGAAAGCAAAATTGACTCGAGTTATTCTGAGAGACTGGAGGAAGTTGATAGAAGTCGCCTGAGCACACGATTTGAATGCCACCGAAAGGTTTCCTATTTTCACGTATAATCTGAGCCACCTGATCAATCTTAGTGAACAACTTGCCATCAATCATCAGCACTTCGTCAATTACTAGAACCTGGACGGATTTCCAGCGTTTCTTGGCGGCTCCGTTTCGCTTAATCTTCAATGCCAAGTCTTGGGGACTTCCGGCTCCCAAACCAATACTCAAGTACTTGTGGAGAGTTTGTCCGTTAATGTTGCAAGCCGCTAGACCTGTAGAGGCCGTGACACCGACGTTATAGGGACCATGCTTACGATGCAATTCTTGAACCAACTGTCTAAGAACAACAGATTTACCGGTACCAGCCGAACCCGTGAAGAATAGATTTTCTCCCTTAGACACTACTGTATGTACAATTGCTTTTTGTTCATCACTCAATGCGATTGTTCCGGCCAGAGGAGGTGCCGTTGGTGTGGAACGGGCTACGGTATTTGCAGAGGCCTGTCTTTTGGGTTTTCGAACTTGGGCATCAAGAATATTGAATATATTGGAAGAAGCAGCTCGTTTCAAAGTAGGTTTTGAAGTTAATGCAGATGTATCAGTTAACACCGATTTAGAAGTCAGAGTCAGGGCAGGAGACATGGACAATGACAAAGGGGCCAGGTTCTCTTTCTCGTCATCAGAAATGTCTACAAAAAGAGAAGGTGCCAGCTTCTTCAGCCCAGGCAGTCCTAAACTACTCGACATACGAGCAAGAAGCGGGTTCCTGAAGTTGGTTACCTCAGGAGACCCAAAAGAGGTATCGGAGCTGCCGTGCTCATCGAAGGCACCCCGAGGTTGGGAAAGTTTCTGAAGACGACTCAGATGTTGACCAATACCAAGCCGTTCCGGGGTGACTGCTGGTTCCTTTTTTGGCGAGTCGACGGAGATCGGGTTCTTTGGCTTTTCAACTTTGGCCCCAGCAAAGAAACTAGCGATGGTTCTTTGATTTTGGGCGGGTTTTCGGGATTTATATGACGTCATACAAGAAAAATATGCTAAAAGAGGGGCAAATTTCACAACCCAAAACTTTTCGTTGCGAAGTTGTTGTAACTTTATGGAGGTGTTGGAGGTCTTGAAAGTGTCAATAAGGTCTACTAGGAAAGTGAAGATACCATGACGCGGTAGGCGCGTAGCTCATCGCCTACGTCAGAAACAAGAGAAGGAAGAAAATAAGCAAGAATGAATAAAAGAGGGGTAAATCGGAACTTTTTGTTTATTTTTTTTGTTTATGTTTCGAATTTGATGTCATTACCATATAAGTGAAGGTTTAGTAGGTAGCAGTGAGTAGTGTGTTGTGGTCATACAAACGGAGATAAAGATTTTTCGGGAATGCAAATGCGGCTAAATTACGATTGATCACGCACGATAACTTAATTTACGATCATTATACTGTCACTCTGCAGTCTTTTGGTCATTCTACCCGTGCTTATTTACTATTTACCACACCTTATTTAGCCCCGCTTGCATATATATCCCATCTTATTCTCCCGCGCATCTTTGAAGTTACTCAAAAGGGAAACATATTGATCCACACAAATTCACTGCTGAAAAATAAACACAGACAAAAAAGGCATTTTCGGAATTCAACAGAACAAAAAAACCCCATTTACTTGGGTTCGGCGCATTTGTACCTGTCCATAACTATCCTTATTTCATATCTCCCCAGACCCTGTGTCCTCCGCCCATTGACCTGTGCTTGTGTTCCAACTATCCAAACAGCAGCGTTCGTGAACGATGTCTGAAGAAACGGACCCGCCGAATGTCGACCCTGCAGTGCGCGGGAAAACACTCACCAAGCGGTTGAAGAAATACTCAAGGAAAGCGTCGTTTTTTTCCACTTCTCTCCTTGAATCGTCTCAACTGACGCTTTCCAAAAACCTTGCACCAAAGGTCTCTAATGATCTCGAACCTGATCAGTTCCAGGCAATCAGCTATGATAATGTATCTCAATTGACCGATCCAACTCTACGGGCTCCTCTGCTCCGGGCCGCCGTTCCTACGAGTCCAAAGGGATCTATTATGCGGTCTCTTTCCCATACGAACCTTCAGGGCTGGCGGCCTCCGAATGCGCCCGATTTTCTGGCTCAAACTGCTCAAGAAGGAGTTAAAGCTGGATCTCAGAATCCAAAGGATATCGTTTTTCCGCCGAAAGTGTCTCGTTCATTGACTAATCCTGGGCCAAACTATAAACCGGCTCCAATATCTAAAGATTCAATGTACCAGGCTTCGAGGAACAACAGTAATGCCAGTCTTGATCCTCGTAGACCATCTATTAATACCTCTGTCAATGGTTCTACTAATGGTTCTATCGCAGGTTCTGTAACCGATTCGTCTGATATTTCAACAAGCTTGAACTTCACTCAATCTAATGCTGCATCGGCAGATAACGTGGCCCATTCATCTCCCCAATTGGGTGATCGAAATATAACTAAATTCTTGGATCCTTTCTCAAAAGCTGTCCCAACTACTCTCTTTGCTCCTCCCAAAAGGCCAATCACAGATCTGAAAACTCTCCAATCCTTTCGAATGGTAACAACTAATATCGATCAGATGCCTAGCGAGAAAGTCGTTAATAAGCTCTTTGAGAAGCTTTTATCAGTGAGAGTTTTTCCTGAACTGTCGTTCAAGAATACCCTGACAAGACGTAAGTGGGAGCTCCTACTAAGTGAAAACGAGAACAATGCAGACTTTGATCTTCGATTGCTTGCTAATGCTGCAATGTCGAGTTACAACCCAGCTCCCTCTTCCCATAACATAAAGAACCCGAAATTGGTGAGTTACCTGCCGAATTTGTCGGTACCAATGGAGGAAGGCGTCTCTTCTCAGCAATCAACAAGTCAGTACTCCAATAGATCTTCGACTGCAACACTTGATAGTACAGGTGCTGACGCTACGACATTGAATACCTTGGTAAAAAAGCAGAAGATTAAAGAAGGCTCTCCACTTTGGTATGTAACCCAGATAATGGCCAATAAGGCTACTGCAAAGGATTATAAGAGATTGGCCAAGAAACTAGAGAGTAGATCTGGCAAGACTTGGCTTCAGCAGTTTGTTGACGCCCAAGGTGAAACTGCTCTTTCTGTTATTTTGCAAAAGATCAACAAGAGAAGCATTAAGTCCAACGACGACATCGAGAAGGAGCATCAGATTTGTATGTGTCTAAAAATCGTCATATCATCCGCTTCCAAAGATGCCTCTAAAGATTCCGCAAAATTTGAGGCGAATGACGACGATTCTCAAAGCTTATCTAGCGCTGAAAAGGATGGGCAAGCCAACAAAGCCAAGGGCCGTGTTTTTGTCATAAATGCAATCATGCATTCTCTATTATCACCAAGTACAGCCACCAGACTATTAGTAACCAAGATTCTAGTCTACTTCACTCACTACAGCGAGTACAACTATTTTCCTTTCATTCTTGACGGATTCACTGCATTACAAGATACAATGGGAGACTTTGTGAAGTTCCAGCCATGGCTTAATACATTCGAAAGTGCTATTGATCAGCACATAACAATGGGCTACAAAGGTGGGAGCGAACAAAGTTTCAAGAATTATGTATTGACTACTTTGATCTTAGTCAACACAATGATCCGCCAAAGCGAGCATAGAAAAGAAAGAATGAGCATGCGTCGGGAATTCTCCGAATCCAGACTTTCCAAGATTTTTGATAAGTTGAGAGATATCGACGACCAGAATATACTACAACAAATCGAAGAGTATATCGAGTTGACAGATGAAGATTCATCGGAAATCCAGCTAGAGTTTTCTCATCTCGACTATGATGATGAAATTGAGCACGAAAGTTTTGATAATATATTTGAAAAATTGAGGGGCTGCTACGAAAATGATACCCTGGACTTTTCTGATGATGAAATTATGGACTTGAACATCGTTAAAAATCTCCTTAAAAGTTTGACTCTTTTCAAGGAGACGAAGAGTTCGAATGTTGTCCACAAGCTTCTAGTACTTCTAGACTCTGTGCTAAACCATCTCATCTCTGAACTGGGTATTTTAGGGTATGATTCGGAAACTGTCCTAAACATGACTATCCATAGACTTATGGATAGGATGGAGACGGATGAGACTGCTAAAAGAGCAGTGATGGAGACTATTGAGCTAAAGAAGGCTCTAAAGAACCTTTTAGACGACAAAAAGATTCTCGAGTCTCAAATCCACAAAATTTCGTCTAACCTCACAAGTAAACTTCGTCAAGAGGTTGAGTACGCTGCTGAGACAATTGACTCCCAAAGGCATGAAATTTCAAAATTGAGAGATGAAATTACAAAACTTAAGAAAATCTTGAGCTCCCGAAACCGATTGACTCCGATGTCGTTTGAACATGATAAAGTTGTAACCGAGACTATCGATTTAACAAAGAGTCCTTCAAGAAGCTCGCTTGATCTTGATACAACAGCGGCCTCAATCCGATCTTTGAAGCTTATTGAGTCTGAAGCAGCTGAAACCGCAATTGGTACCAAAACTCGTTCCAAAGCTTCCATCACTATATCTAGCTCAGATTCTCTTGTTTCCATCTGTACCCAACTGGGCAACAATAACAAGGACTCGAAAGATGAGTCTAAAACCGCAGGCGGTCTGACGAAAATGATAAATTCATCTGCCCAACCACCACCACCACTATCACCACCACCCCCACTCCCTACATTCATGGCGGACTTCAATGAGGATGGATCCGTTGCTAAAGGATTGCTGGGTCTCCCAAAACTTGATACTTCATCCATTCCACTACCACCACCTCCACCACCGCTCCCTACTTCATTATTTGGTTCTGGACCTGGTTCAAGTTCAGCTACAGGTTCTCGAACCAGTGCTGTGTCAGCACCCCCAGCACCACCTCCACCACCTTTTCTACCAGAACTACTTAAAAATGGTAAGAATCCACTTTCTGCGTTATCAGGACCTTCTCTACCCCCACCACCTCCACCACCCCCTCTTCCAAATCTAGATTCACCTTCAACACTTATTTCGAAATCAATTGATAACTTTTCGGAAACTTCGAAAAAGGAGGAAGATCTTGCAGAAAGTCTCAGAAACAAGAATGAAGAATTGCGCGCAGAGTTAGCCGTGCTTCGACCAAAGACTAAACTTAAACAGATGCACTGGAGCAAGATTGACGACATCAATGATACATTCTGGCGCGATATTCCCAACAAAGAGCTTGCAGAAAAATTGGAAGAGAAGGGTGTTTTAGCTAAAGTCGAAAAGGCCTTCGTAGCGAAAGCACCAGTTATCAAAAGCAGACCCAAAGCAGACTCACTGCAGAACGTTAAGCCATCTAAAATAACTTTGCTACCCCGTGACTTGGCACAGCAGTTTGGTATTAATCTTCATATGTTTGGAAATTTGTCTGTGGAAGAGTTATTTGCCAAAGTTTTATGTTGCGACCAGGACATTCTATGCAACGCTAGTGTTTTGGAATTTTTCAACAGCGATGCCTTGAATGACACTCCAGATTCTCTAAAAAGAGCATTTTTACCATATTCGGTGGATTTCATGCGTCCAGAGACCAAACCACCAAAGTCAGCCGAGGAATTGGAGAGAGCTGACCAGATATACTTACAGATTTACAACATGCGTAGCTACTGGAAATCAAGATCCAGGGCACTTTTACTCATGCAATCTTACCGAAGAGATTTCCAAGATTTGGAGCAAAAGTTAGCGTTAATTGACGAAGCAACAGAAAGCATTCGTAATAGTGACGGTCTAAGACAGGTTTTGGCAATCATTCGATCGGTTGGAAATTTCATGAATGACGATTCCAAAAAAGCCATGGGTTTCAAGCTTGATGTTTTGCAAAGACTCAAGTTCATGAAGGATGACTCCAATTCAATGACGTTCCTACACTACGTGGAAAAGATTGTTAGGAACAATTTCCCTGAATTTGGATCGTTTGTTGATGAGTTGAGTATCTTGAACAAAATGCACAAGATAGTCGTCGAGCAGATCGAGGCCGACTGCCAAGAATATATCAGAAATGTTGCGAATGCAATCAACTCTATTCAAAAAGGAAACTTGAGTCAAAGCGAACACTTTCATCCGGAGGATAAAATCTTGGTTGCTTTGAAGAAACCGCTTGACAGCGCTAAACTAAAGAGTTCTTTATTGAAGTCTCACCTTGAGAGGTCTATTGACAGCTATTGTAAGTTGATGAGGTACTTTGGGGAAAATCCTAACGATGCAAGCGGCCGAAATTCTTTCTTCGGTAAGTTTGCTGGTTTTGTTTCGGAATTCAAGAAGGTTCACATCGAAAATGTCCAGAAGGAGGAGGATGAAAGAGCGTACGAGGAAAAGAAGCAAATCATCGAGAATCGTGAGAATGCTCGTCGTGCCAAAGATACGAATGCACGGGATACAAGTCAGGGCATACAAAAAGATCCCAGTGGTTCTAAATCAAAGAACCAGCCCCATTCAGAATACGAAAAGGGCGAGAAAAATACCAAAAACAACAACGATAATGACTGTGATGAAGATCATGAAGATGAAAATGACGATGATGAAGATGATGACGAAAAACACCACGAGAAAGGAGGTGAAAACTCTCCAGGGGGCGAAGATGTCATCGACAAATTGCTTCGGGAGCTCAAGCACTTGGGCTCAGATAGACGGAAAAGAACGAGAAGCATGTATACGAAACGAAAGTCGGTAAATCTTGAGACAGTTTCATGGGCTGCAAGAGATGATGAGGAGATATACTTGCCGGTGGATACTGTTGGGAGATACGAGCATGTCGACTCTTTGAGACGGAGAATGACCACACGCCGTCTTAAAACTAGCGATGGAGTCACTGGAGTCGAGGAGCTTGATGTTGTAATGCTTCGTGCGCAGGCGATGCTTAGTCAGTTGCGGAATAAGAGTTCTGGCGAAAGACAGCTTACTAGGGCAATTCCTGAGGATGGTTGTGAGCAAAATGCAGTAAATGAAGCAAGTGTTGCGAAGGCAGAAGATGAAGAAGATGAAGAAGAAGATGAAGAAGATGAAGAAGAAGACGCAGAAGATGCAGAAGACCCAGACCCAGAGGACGCCAAAGAAGACGTCAGACAAGACGCTAATGAAGACACTGTTAATGAAACTAAAGGTGTCCAGGAAAGCGCGGAAGCAAATGCTGAAATCACTGCCTTTGAGGATAAAACCCAATAGTCAGTCTCTCATTGAGCATATCTTTATCATTAAGGAATGCAAGGAGCCAATAGTGGGAATGCATCCATTCATGATTCACATGAGCGAACCATTCCTGTCGATACCTCTTGTCAACGACTTCCGCTAATCACTCCTGTCAATGACTTCTAATCACTCCTGTCAATGGCTTCTAATCACCCTTGTCAAAGACTCCTCTTAATACTCTAGTGAATCATTCTAGTTCATTGACTGGTCTGTCATCATTCACCAATATCGAAATATCTAATCAGAAAAGGCAACATATTTTTAATACCATTCTGTTCGTGATCTGCGGCTCGAAAAGATGCTCCTGTGCATAGTTATTTTTTGCAGCCACTTTTCTTCTTTGCAGCCACTCCATTGCAGCCGCTCCATCACACGACGCAGCCATCACCACTGATATCGATAACGCACTGATAAAGAAAAAACCATCAGAGAAGAAAGGAGAGGCTTGAAACAGTTTCGGGAAAAAACTTCCCAATTAGGAAAAAATACCCGGAAAAGTTTCAATTATCCCCTCTTTTACTCGCCAAAACCTCTCCTCCACTAATAGAACCTGTCCACTCTTCAATCACTAACAAGAGCGTCCTGCAGGGATACCCGATTGGGCAAAAGTTGACTCCGTCGACCAGAGTCACATCCTCGCCATCGCCATTTTGCAACCATATGGTTCCAGCTGATTGTCAGATAAGATAGACGAAAGCGACCGGAAATGAGCCAAATTTTATATTTAAAAATCTTTGCCCAGTTGGTGGTCCTGCCTCTAGCACCTTAGGGCACATGCCCTTTCCGATTATGACTCAATCAGGCTGAAGAAATGTTTGGAAACTCATCACACCCTGCACACAAGGCAGATTTTCCAGCGTTAATTACGTATTATTAATGCAACAAGTTATCCCGGTTTTTCTATTGTTGACCCAAATCGAACCGTCCCGTAATTCTGTCTTGAGTGACCATCCCACACTCTTGTAAAAAAACAGTACTCTGGGTTTTTTATCCGTTTTCGGCAATGTTAAGACGTCTGTTGGTTAACCACCTTAGTAGGCAGCTGTTCCACGCCAGTGTCACAGTCCAGGCTGGCACAATTGTGTCAGGAACAAAGTTGGCCAAAAAGATCAAAGAACAGATCTCCCAGAAGGTCATTGAGTTCAACAGACAACAATTTCCAAAGTTGGAGTTACCTCTTTCCAACGATGAGGTCTCATTTGATCAGCTCCGGTTCAAACCCAACTTGACCATTATTCAGGTTGGAAGCAGACCCGACTCATCTGCATATGTTAGATCCAAGCTCAAGGCTGCCAAATCTGCAAATATCGACTCTCGTTTGTTGAAGTTTGATGCTGAATTATCTGAAGAGGAGTTGCTTGAAGAGATTGAACGTTTGAACAAGGACCCAAAGGTCCATGGAGTTTTGATCCAACTTCCTTTACCCAAGCACATTGATGAGACCTTGGTGACGAATTCCGTTGCTACTGTGAAGGATGTTGATGGTTTCGACCGTTACAACGCCGGTGAGCTCTCCAAGAGAGGAGGTAAGCCAATGTTCAAACCTTGCACCCCAAACGGTATCATTGAATTGATTAAGACCACCGGAACTCAATTGAGAGGTAAAAACGCCGTTGTCATTGGTCGTTCCGACATTGTTGGTACTCCAGTTGCTGCCATGTTGAGAAACGAGGATTGTACTGTGACCATCTGCCACAGACACACCCATGACTTGCCTGCTGTTGTTCGCAACGCCGACATTATTGTTGCTGCAGTCGGTATCCCCGAGTATGTTAAGGGTGACTGGATCAAGGAAGGTGCCATTGTCATCGATGTGGGTATCAACTATAAGGCAGACCCCGAGGCCAAGAACGGCCAAAAATTGGTCGGAGATGTTGATTTTGCCGCCGCTGCAGAAAAAGCATCTTTCATTACTCCTGTTCCTGGTGGAGTTGGTCCAATGACTGTTGCTATGCTTTGTTCTAACGTTTATGACGCTGCCATATACTCCTCCAAGTTGGCCCACGATCACAAATTCCAACCTTTGCCTCTTGAACCATTGAGACCTGTTCCTTCCGACAATGCTATTTCTCGTGCTCAGAAGCCTAAGAAAATCTCCAAGGTTGCTCTGGAACTTGGTCTTTTGGAACGTGAAATGGAGCCTTACGGACACTACAAAGCCAAAGTCGACCCTAAATTGGTTGTAGAACGTTTGGATGAAGAAGCCGAGGGTCCTCTCACTGACCGTGGTCATTACGTTTTGGTTGCGGGTATTACCCCTACTCCATTGGGAGAAGGTAAGAGTACCACCACCATTGGTTTGACGCAAGCCCTTGGCGCTCATTTGGGTTACAACTCCATTGCCAATGTCCGCCAGCCATCGATGGGTCCAACGTTTGGAGTAAAGGGAGGCGCCGCCGGCGGTGGTTACTCGCAAGTCATTCCTATGGACGAATTCAACATGCACTTGACCGGTGACATCCATGCAATTTCTGCTGCTCAAAACCTTTTATGTGCTGCTGTTGACACGCGTATGTTCCACGAGCACACCAGTAAAACCATCAAGGGTTTCTACAAGAGACTTGTGCCTGCAAAGAAGGGTGTTCGTAAGTTCACCCGTCAAATGTTGGCTCGATTGGAAAAGTTGGGTATTAACAAGACCAACCCCGACGACTTGACCGATGAGGAGATTGCTAAGTTTGCTATGCTCAACATCGATCCTGACTCCATTACCATTAAGCGTGTTGTTGACTGCAACGATCGTTTTGTGCGTGAAATTACTTTGGGTGAAGGTAAGAACGAAGCAAGCAAGTTCCCTCCCCGTAAATCTGGATTTGATATCACCGTTGCCTCTGAAATCATGGCTATTTTGGCTTTGTCCACGTCTCTTAAGGATTTGAGAGACCGTGTGGCTCGTATCGTTGTTGGTACCCAAAGAGAGACTGGCGAGGCCATTACGGCAGAAGACATTGGATGTGCTGGTGCCGTCACTGCTCTTTTGAAGGATGCCATTAAGCCAAACATGATGCAAACTCTCGAAGGTACTCCGGTGTTTGTTCATGCTGGGCCTTTTGCTAACATCTCCATTGGAGCTTCATCTGTCATTGCCGACCGTTTGGCTCTTAAATTGACCTCTCCCACTAACGCCACAAACAATGGAAGAGCAGGATTTGTTATCACCGAGGCTGGTTTCGACTTCACCATGGGTGGAGAGAGATTCTTTAACATCAAGTGTCGTGCTCTGGGTGTTTCTCCAGACACCGTTGTTCTTGTCGCCACATCAAGAGCCTTGAAGCTTCATGGAGGTGCTCCAGACGTCAAGCCAGGCCAAGAGTTGCCCGATGAATACACCACCGAGAACTTGGACTTCTTGCGTCAAGGATGTGCCAACTTGGCCAAACAGATTGCTAACATTAAGCAGTACAACGTTCCAGTGGTTGTTGCCATCAACGAGTTCGAGACAGACACGAAGAAGGAATTATTGCTTATTCAAGAAGAGGCGCTTAAGGCCGGTGCTGACTTTGCCGTCCCTTCGAACCACTGGGCCTTGGGAGGTTTTGGTGCTCTTCAATTAGCAGAGGCTGTCTCGAAGGCTGTCCTTAAAGCCAAGAACACCGAGCAAACCTTCTTGTACGATGTCAACGAAACCGTCGAGAACAAGTTGTTGGCCATTTCCCAGAAGATGTACGGTGCCAGTGCCATTGAGTTGTCGCCATTGGCTAAGCAGCAGATCGAGACTTACACCCGTCAAGGATACGACAAGTTGCCAATTTGTATCGCCAAAACTCAATACTCCTTGTCGCACGACCCAGCCTTGAAAGGTGTCCCAACTGGCTTCACTGTCCCTATCAGAGAGGTTAGATGTAGTGCTGGTGCTGGATACTTGTATGCTTTGGCTGCTGAGATCATGACCATTCCAGGTCTTCCTACCCACGCAGGCTTTATGAATGTTGAGGTTGATGACGAGGGCCAAATTGAGGGCTTGTTCTAATTTTGTAATATAGAAGATAATAATACGTATAGATTCATATGAGACAACTGTAGTTTATTAGGGTGGTTGAAACTGTTTCTAAGAGGTTTGATGGTTTTTTAGGTAGTTCTTGGGAATTTTTACTTATTTCCCAGGCCTGATTCAACAGAATTCAAGTTGTTTACTTTGGTTGCAAAAAAATGCCTCCAAAAAAGATTGCAGCACCACAATTTCACACATGGTCTCCCACTGCATTACTCAGT
>JAJMJD010000088.1:0-40827 GCA_030568975.1 Australozyma robnettiae
CATGCCCCTCTCTGAACTTGCCGGGCTCGACCTACGTTCCCAAAAAGGCCGAAGGAGCCCACGGAACACAAGAACGGAAGCAGAAGAACAACGTCCCGTGAACCCGACGCCGCCAAAGGGTGTTTTTTTTGGATTTAGATAGATTATGTAAAGGAATGTCATTTTTGGGGGAAGGTCGTGCGCCTATTGGCAACACCTAGGAGATTTTTTCGGTGCTCAACTTTTTTGTTTTGACGCTTACAGTGTCCATAGTAATGATATGAAGTTATGGGTTTTGGTAATTTGTAGAGAAACATTGGAAGTTTGTAGGAAAAGTGTGAAAACGAATTTTAAGGCTTTGTTGGCGTTGTTATAAAGGGTCGAAAATTGTCGTTTTTGCAGCCTATTATGGGTTAATACTTGTCATTGGTTAAGTGAAGTTGAATTTTGATCGTTGCAGGTTAAGCTTTGATTAGAAAATCGCCGAAGCCCGAGAAGAACGGAATAATTTTGTAAGGTGCTGCTGGGTTAGATCGTATTTTCTTGTTTTTTGAAAGGAAGAATATAGATGAATGAAATTTGGACGGTAAATGGTAGTTTTATAAATCAAAAGGTTTTATTTTGATTGGATATGTTTGAAGTTTTGAATTTTATCCGGTGAAATTATTTTGCATCGGTTTGTTAGCCCTCAGTTACGGTTATGGGTTTTGCATTAGAGCTATGATTTCTTCTTGGGTTTGGTCAATTGGGATTAGTTAAGAGATTGAATGCTATATTTATTTCGATCTTTTCGGCGTTATGTCTTTAGATTTGTTATATTTCGAATTTCTCAAATACATGTGTTTTGTATTGAATGAGATCTTATCTAACTGTTGTGTTTTGGTTTTCATAATATTTTTGAAACTCCACATATTTGGTATTATATGTTCAAATGAACAAATAAATAGATACCCAAAACAGTATTTAAATAAAGTTATATATAGATCAAAAGAATGATGAAATTCCATCATAAGAAGTATTTTCTTCAATTTCATGTTTTTTGAGGCAAAAAATCAGATAGTGTACAAGTAATTGAAGAAGCAAGACCTATAAGAAGCAAAAGCCATAAGAAGCAAATCCAAAAGGGATTCAAAAACCTAGGTAATACAGCTCAAATATATTTACATCCTGACCCACTCTTTATAAATTTGGAAGAAAAGTATGTATACCTGCCAGACTAAACGGTACTCATTGCCCAAACCTTGAACAGTAGGACGTAGATTGGCTCAGCAAACAGCGACAAGATAGATTCTACAGAGTCGCTTTAACGACACCAATTTCCCCATCAAAGTCTTTGATGAAATTGATATAATTTTTTTGAATCGTGTCGAATTTTACCAAAATCCCCCCGACATTCTGTACCATTCAACATCCTTTTCCTTCGTAATAGCACATGCCCAAAAGGCCCAGAAAAGATGCAAAAGATAAGCTATTCCTACAATACTAAATCAACCAAAGACAATACCAATAAAAAAAACCTAAAAAGTTAAGCTTAATTAAGGTTTTTCTTTCCTTCACGCTTTCTTGTCGGTACGTGGCGCGTGGCGAGTTAGAAACCGTTTTATGCGTGGTTTGCCTCGCATGAACCTGAAACGCGTACCGTGTTGTTTGTTTACCTATTCACGTCTCCTACATAAACTGCAAGTACCTCATCTGCAAGTACACCACACAACATTTTTCTTCTTCTTAACTTCAGTAGTTTTGTGGCAACCAGTAAAAGATGCAAGAAACTCAGTTTCCTCCATCATCTCCTGTGCTAAATACTTCAGACCACCATGACCCGTTTGGTTTCAAAGGTAAGGATATGGCCAATAGAGGCAGAAGTTTCAACGAGTATCCAACACCAAACCCATCTTCGTCAGTTGGTCGGTCTTCATCTCCAACAAGACACGATCCTGAAGAGAGAAGAAGTTCTTTAGAGGCGTTGATTCCCGATCTTTCCAGCACCATAAACGGTGTCCCAACAGCTTCTAAGGAGTTTGATGTCTTAAACCCTCAAGAAAATGTCTTGCGTATTCCATTGTGTTCGTCACGTCCTCAAATCACTATTGGACGGAGTTCGAGAGCATGTGACTACTTCCTTCGTCCTCTGAAGGAAGCCTCTGGAGCAATGGATAAGACTATTAGTCGCAGACACGTTCTTATTCAACATAGTGACAACAAGATGCTATTCAAGTGTTTGGGTCACAACGGACTCATAATGATGGTTCCAAAAGTGTGTGGTGTGGCTATGAAGAAAGATGCGGGAGAGAATGACTATGTACTCTTTGAGACAAACAAGCCTCTCGAAAACATGCAAGAATCGAAAACAATTCGGTTCGAAAATGGCTGTACTGAATTCAATATCATGCGGAACGAGTCCATCGAGATGCCTCGCTTCTCCAATATCCTCTTACAGATTCGGGACAATATTGTTCTAGTAAACCCAGACGATAATGAAGAAGACATGACTGAAGACGAAATGGAAATGGAAACAAAAACTCCTCAAGTCAAACCTGTCTTAAAAGCATCGCCTAAAGTGGTGCCAATGGCTAACGTCAGTGCAACAACTGCAAAGATCAACACACCTAAACCTTCCGTGAAATTCGACATCTCTACTCCACAAACTTTGCTTTGTCTGGCCCCAAGGACCCCAATGAAGGCTAATCCTACCCTGCAGTGGCCTGCTAAAGAAGAAGAGCTTACACCATCAGTGAAGAAAACAAAGAAGGCAAGCTTGTTTGAAAAAGATGAAAACAAAGAAAACAAGCATCCATTTGGTAAACAAGAATCTACAAGCAGTCCTTCTGTTTCGTTTTCGGAGGTGAAAAGACCTTCAACGCCATTGGCTAATAAATCTGCTAACCTCCCCAAGAATGCTCCTATTAAAAGAAGAGCAGCAAGCGAGGAACCTCCTACTCAGAAAAAGCCAAGAAAAGAAATCGAACATGACTCTGAAGGAAAACTCATCATTAGCCAAGAGTGCATTAACAACGTGAACAACGTCAAGGAAATCGAGAACATATTGGTTAACCACTTGGCATTTTCCCGGTTGTCTTCTACTCCAGCTTCGGTTCTTAACACCATTCTGGCCACAGTTGCTGCATTATCTATTCGACAGCTTCGTACGGTTCTTCATAATGCCACTTGTATCGGCGTCATCTACAGACAAGGTAAGGATGCCGCAGGAAAACCTCTTGAAGAAGAGTACTTCTATGAGCCCGAAAAAGACCAAGACTCACAGCGGATTCAATTGCTCTCGCTGATCAAGGGACACGGTGGTCTTCGTGCATGTCGTAAAACGCACAAGCAGTATTACTGGAAAAAGCCGGCTGCTAAGAAATGAGGGATAATAATGGTTACAGATTCGGAATAAAGGATAATTTCAAGTATTTGATCTAGGGGGTAAATTTTGAAGAAGACATTATTTAAAGTAGACAACGTTTGAAGTACATATTCTTTGCTTTAGGAGAGGGTTCTTTGACTTTTTTTCCATGCTTCTCTAAAGCAACTAAAACAAAAAAACGTAAACAATCCTGCTTCCAAACCTCTCTCATTAACTAATTAACGATACTTTGGAAAAGAAAACAGAAAGTTTTCCTGAAAGGTTTCCCCTTTGTAGCCTTTCCAACGGTGTTTTCTCTTTTCATCTCATAAGAGGGTAATGATTTCTCTTATCTTGTCATAAGAGAGTATAGGTGGTACCTGGGGTCTCGCTATCGTGACTGTTGAAACCTCTTTTGATTCCAAATCAGAAAAGCAAGTCAATTGAACAAGCATGGTGTCGAAATGAAAGAGGTAGGCCATTTGGGTACCGGATTCAAAAACAACAAGATACAGTATCAGTTCTGTAATCACACCATCCGGAGATTTTTTCACTTCTTTAGTTCTATTGAAAGATTGATTCAGTCACAAAAGATCACTGATGTATGCTCAATCAAGACCAACTTCCTGGTTCTATTCCAACTTCATCTAAAGTAGAGATCGCCTAGACCGAACGAGTCAGAATCAATACTGAACCATAAATAAAATAGTTCTAATAAACCTCCTTTTTGATTTTTTTCAAAACACGTTCTTTCAATTCAGTTTCGTTCCTTTCCAGTTTGATCTTCTGTACAGATACTGTTTTTGAAACTGCAACCTCATGTTTGATTTTCGTACCATTAACCAGATTAACTCCATTATTGAGATCACTAAGATCAGCAGCAAACATTACCAGCTGGGCCCAGCCCGCGTATTCACCAAACAACCCGTGCAAATGCTTTCTCACCTCGTGATACGACTGGGCGTTATTGATTTTGGGTTTCTTGAACTTATAATCCCGAACAGCAATTTGCAATACATGAGTGTCTACAGGAACAACTTCATGCTTATCAAGAGCCATGAGACAGATGCAATCGGCCACCTTGGGTCCTACTCCGACTAGCTGAAGAAGGAATTCATGTGCATCCTCGTATTTTTCTTGACGTAGAGCCCAAAGATTTCTAAGAGATATATTTGGAAGATCTGCGTTCATGAACATGGCTGCGGTTTGTTGAATGTACTTTGCTCGATACCCAAATCCGAGCTCTCTCAACCGGCCATCAACCTCGGGGGCACAAAGCTTCTCAGGGCCTGGGAATGAGTGGTATGCTACACCTTCGTATTCGGCAACAAAGTCTCCATATTCGTCACATAAGGCATCGCACATCTTGGAGATTCTCTTAACGTTGTTGTTGGAAGAGCATATAAACAGTACTACTGTCTCCCAGGGATCTTGTCGAAGCATCCGGATGCCCGGGAATTGAGAGAAAGAAGTCATTTCAGAACCTTTCAAAAAGCGACGCTCTACTGCACCCCATTTTTCGTAGAGATCTGTGAGTTTGACAGAGAGATTGAAGTAGTCATTGATAAACACCAAAACGGAATTCAAACTGGACTCACTGGTGCAAATGACACCAGTATTATCGTTCTTCACCCCTCCACAAGCATATTGAATGCTCTCTTCGTCCTGTTTCAACAAGATTATCTGGTCTTTGGCTGCAAATCGCCATACATTGTTCACATTCTTCCAGCGGAAGGTCTGGCCACATCGGAGCACGCGGGCGAGAGAGAGCTCTTTTGTAGTGATAGGAAAAGTTCTCCAAGCCAAGTCGATCGTCATTGTTTATGTGATTTTGGCTAGGAAATGGAAGTTACGCGTCCTGAATAGGAATAGTAAGTGGATGCATATTTTGCATCTCACCTATCTGCAGTCCAAGATCATCACGATAATAATGCTAAGCAATAAAAACCCAAAATCGGGGCAAATATAATTAAAAAAGTATAAAAATCCTATAATAATGAATCAAGAATCAAAACTACTCAGAGTTTTATTTGGGAATTTCATCTTGTGGGACTGCAGATAGACACAACACCTTTCCCATCCTGGTTACCATAATCAACAACATCTTGCCATGGAAGAGGCGTGTCCGCTATGTTTCAAGAGCTTTCCGCTTCGTTTCTTAGAAAGGCACGTGAACAATTGTTTGGATACCACGAGCCCTCGCCTCGAAGACAAAGCCCAACGAAGCTCTGGTCCCGAAAAGGGAACGCCTCAGAACGCATTTGCCGCATTAGGACTCAAGATAGATTCGAAGAAATCCACAGAAAGATCGAAAAAACCCGGAGCTACACTCACAAGCATTTTGTTGGCTGAGAAACGCTTGAAAAAGAAGCAGGAGGACCTCGAGAAGAAACTCAAACAGAAAGGATCCAGCACATCTGAAACGATCAAACTGCCAGAAGTATCGCCACAGCCGCAATCGAACAACTCAATTGAAGTGTCAAAACCAGAGGAAGAGTCCATTTCGATCTCTACAAGAGATTTGAGTCAAGGAGACTCTAGTCATGAACTAGAACAAGAAAGATCCTCTGAAAGCAACCTTATTGAGCTCAAAAGTACACAAGAACCACCATATCAGAGCTCAAAAACTCAATTTGAAGACCTTGCAACGCTTAAACGCCAATCTGAATATCCATTGGCACATAGACTACGACCCAAGTCTTTGGACGACTTCTTTGGCCAAGAAAAGCTTGCAGGTGAGAATGGGATTCTCCGCAATTTCATTGAATCACAAAATATCCCTTCTTTCATATTATGGGGGGTTCCTGGTGTGGGAAAGACCTCATTGGCCCGGATTGTCGCTTCGTCATCAAATCATCGCTTCGTGGAACTTTCCGGTACTGATAGCAATGCCAAACGCTTGAAAGAAACTTTTTCTGTGGCCCAAAACGAGAGGCTGCGAACTGGAATGAAAACAGTGCTATTCTTGGACGAGATCCATCGGTTCAACAGGGTTGTTCAGGACCTACTTTTACCTGCAATAGAGAAGGGCACAGTCACAGTCATTGGTGCAACGACAGAAAATCCTTCGTTCACGTTGAATAATGCTCTCTTGTCCAGAATGCATACCTTTGTCATGGAGCCCTTATCACATGAAGCCTTGGTCCGGATATTGAGCAAAGGGCTCCTTCTTCTCAATAAGTCCCGTAAGTTGGTTTATCATCTTCACCTTCTAGCTTTCAGTAAAGATGCTCTTGATTACATTGCGCAGTTGAGTACTGGTGACTCACGGGTAGCTCTCAACCTTTTGGAGTCTATTAATGCATACCTTTCAGGACTTCAATACAAAATTATTCAGGTTGAAGATAGTGAAAAAGAAAAATTGGAAATTCCTTCGAAATTGGGAATTATTAGGATCTCAGCTGCCCAACTAAAACCCTTGCTCCAAACAAGAAATTTCCAACAAGCATACGATCGGAAAGGTGACAACCATTACGATACCATTAGTGCATTTCATAAATCAGTTCGAGGATCTGATGCTGACGCTGCGGTATTTTACCTTGTTAAAATGCTTCATGGTGGTGAGGATCCTCTTTTCATCGCTCGAAGAATGATAGTCATTGCCAGTGAAGATATTGGCTTACGTGACTCTTCTTGTCTTCCTTTTGCTGTAGCTGCACTTGATGCTCTTCAATTTGTTGGTATGCCTGAAGGAGAGATCATTTTGGCACATTGTGCTGTGAAGTTGGCAAGAGCACCGAAGTCAACCAAGCTGTATCGTGCGCTTCGCAATGCACAAGCCCTTCTTCGCGAGAATCCAGATGTTGCACAACTTCCAGTTCCAATCCATCTCCGTAATGCACCAACTACTCTAATGAAGGACTTGGGTTATGGTCTTACTTATAAGTACAACCCTTCTTTCAAACACGGCTTAGCAAAACAGCAGTTTCTTCCACCAGAAGTTAAAGATCTCAAGTTGGTCGAAGATGATCATTTGGGCCAAAATATTGACGAAGATGTCGATTCTGCGGAGCAAGATACCACCGAAAGAGCAGAGCGCAGTTACAAGCTGTTTAAGACGTTCCGGAAAAGCCAGATCATGCAACAAATGGCCGACTACCGAAAAAAGCATAATAGATTAAAAAAATTGCATAGGCGTGAGTTCATTTCTTCCGATGATAACGCTGAAAGATTATCGAGTTATGATGAAAACCTAAGCAAGGACGCCCAGCCAGAGTATTTCGATGGGACTGAGAACGACAAATATTCCTCCGGGGAGTTTGATTCTGTTGAATGATAGACATAACGATGATATCTATAACAAAGTGCCAGTCGGTTTGGTTGGAACTCAAGGTCTAACATTATCATTAGATTCTGAACCAGAGCAAGATCCAACAAAGCTATTTCCACCCGTAGAACAGCGACGAGGAACTGTGTGGTAAGGAATCCAAGTAAGGGTATTCTGATTTCCGAGTAGATTCGAATCTCTGCGGCCAACTGATGTCTTTCTCATTTACTCTATTCTCACCAGTGTCCCTTCTAAGAGTCACGATCACGACGCCAGATACAAAATAAAGGAGCCAGATACCAAGAAAGATACATGATATGATGAGCTCTTTTTTTAAAACGGAAATTAACCCAGACTCAGCTACCTGGTATCGTTTGAGTACCTTTTGAGCCAACGATGAAGTAATTACGCTCAATTCAGTCAGATTTCCATTAGAACTTGACTTGATCAAGGCATCCTGCAAATCTGATTGAACAGAAGGCGTTGGAATATTCAATTTATTTACTATCCAAGCCAAACCTTGTTCAATATCTTCAATCTTTCTGCCTATTGTACAATATACTATTGCTTTCATGGGGTTTGCAAAAGGGGTCCCTTTGAAGACAGAAGATATTGTATCATTGGCACGATTTTGAAATGTCATCATGCTGGAAAGTATGTCCGACGAGGTAGTTTTAACAGAGGAGAAGAGGACGTTATTGGTACTTTGGATCAGCAAGGCTATATTCGACTGAACGCTCTGTGCCAAATTCGACATTAGAGAATTCAGCAAATCTGCAGTTCCCAAGTTTGAGTTTGAGTCCAGAAGGAGCATGATTTGGCGTCTTACAATCCGTAGGATTGAGTATTGGAGACTAACGGTTACAAGACCCATGTACCCAATTCCAAGGCAGAAACGTAGATTGGAGCTGAAAATAAAGGAGAAAAACCATCTTTTTCTCGGTGCAGAGAAGATTTTCACTTTTCTTAGGAGTCCAATATCGTATTCTTGGATCCTGTTTCCTATGCCTATGGGATCTCGTTGTATTGCCAAATCTTCAAGCAAGGTTATCCTTTTGACCTCTTTTCGGTAAACAAAGATTAAATTGATAGTTAATATGGCTATTACACCAAAAGCCAATACAATGTCGATGATTTTTGTGGCGTATTGAGCTTTCTTGGTTGCCAATTGGAAAGAGTGGTCCATATTCTCACAGAATGGTAATAGAGAGTTAATTGGCAATGAATAATTTAACTGTGAACCATTCAATGAAGAACTGTTCACTGAAAAACCCTTTACTGAAGTAAAGTTGGTCCTTTCTAAAGAAAGAGGGTTCGCCAGTTCAATTTCTTGCGCCAATAGTTGAAGCGGAAGAGTGAGTAAAGAGGTAACGTTTGAAAGAACATCTTCGAATGAAGGAATATCATCAGCCAACTTCTCAATCTTATCAATGTATGCAGTGGGCACAGATATGTTCTTCAATGAAGAAACAGTAAGGTTAACTGCAGTAAGTGTAGATTGGTAAGTACCAGTAGAAGACTGAGAACCCCCAAAAAGGGTCTTGATCGCATCCACACCCAGAATTACCGAATTAAGAACTTTAGAAAGACCGTTCATAGCTGAGTTGAATTCTTTTAATACTCCGTTGACTGCCTTATCGATGGTTTCAGTTACAAGCCGTAGAACATCAGCCAAAGATTCAACCAAGCCACGAATTAGTGCTGTAGATAAACAGGTGAGTGTTCCTAAATAAATCTCCACCAAGAAATCTATCAAGGCCACGCCGACCGAAATTACAAGTCCACAGAACTGCTTTACAAGTGTAACCACATACTCCATCAACACCAGAACCAAGCTCATCAAAGCTGCTTCTAATTTTTCCGGAAATAATGCAGAATTATTCAAAACTTCGTTTGCATCATAACACATATCTTGTGCTGCAACACGAAGAGATGACAATGAAATCACCAAAGATGCAGTGAAAAGGGCGATTTTGACGACACAAAGAACCGAACCTAGAACACAAGGGGCTAAAATCGCTTGTGCAAGTGTTTCCCATTTGTTTAGAAAGTTTCTATACGATTCCATTGCAACTTTCTTATAAGTTGGTCTCCCACTACGATGCTCTGTTACCTAATGTAACAAGGGTCAATTGAACACGGCGCAACAATAAGCTAAGAAAAAATTCTACTATCTTTTAAGGCCAAAAAACAAGAAAAGAAAAAGGTACCTTGTTTTACATGCTAAACTAGTTACAGATGTACTTCACTGAAAAAGATGTTTCAGATTTCTGAAGCATGCGCCTGCATATTACACTCTATACACAGTACACATATCCCCAAACTCAACTCAACCACACACATAAGCAAACTCCAACAACACAAAATGTCTGAACAGCCAAAGGACGAGAAATCCGACACTCATATCAACTTGAAGGTCAGTGATGGCACTGCCGAAATCTTCTTCAAAATCAAGAAGACAACCCCCATGAAGCGTTTGATGGAGGCCTTCTGTAAGCGTCAAGGTAAGTCCATGGAATCGTTGCGTTTCTTGATTGATGGCACCCGTGTTTCGCCAGATAATACTCCAGAGGACTTGGACTTGGAGGATGGTGATGTTATTGAGGCCCACAGAGAGCAGGTGGGAGGATTCTTGTAGATGTATAGAAATGGATGTTTATTGATAGTAGATGTAGATTCTACGATTGAGAGGCAGGGCTAGTGATAGATTGGGATGATTTATTTTATTGGAATGGGACCTCATTGGGTCAAATGATATATTATGTGTGAAATAAGCATGAATGTCTGTTTTGGACGGTGTTATTATGGGTGTATTGGTTGGATAGCATTATTCTTGATTGGCACTTTAGGTCATGTCCAGACTGTTTACCCTAGTGTTTTAACAACGTTTTTGAGAAGGTTTTGACGTTTTTTTCCTCTTCATTTGGTGTTCATTGGTGTTCATTGGCGTTCTATTGCAGTTGATTGACATCAATAGAATGTCTTTATATTCTCCGGCTGGCTGATGCAGTTTCTCGGTCTACTTGCTCTAAATTCAACTGATGTGGTCATTTTTAAAGAGCCGTTTTACAGTAAAAAGTTTCAGTTGTTTCATTTTCCAATTTGGATATCTGGTTGTTGTAAATTGTTGCTGATCCCAATATCCTCAAAGCAAGTGCATGCCCAACCACAATTAAAAGATTCCCTTTTTTCAATCTTTTTGGACAAGTGAGATTTCTGTTCGATTCTCAAAAAGTCACGCGGGCAAAATTGATCGAAATCCGATTCCTTTTCTCTCTTCTGGACTAGAGAAGTCTTAAAGATGAAGAAATAAGTAAACTCTCAAACATCACTGATTATTGACTTTATCATAATTCTTTCAATTTTGGATTTTTCGCTATTCAGCTTGTGTCTTTGAATTTTTGAAGACTGTTGCTTTTGACTATAGTGGTTATGACTTAAATATAAAGCCAGGCGGTTCCCCCTCTCATTGAAACTCGCTTTCTTTTGCTTAGAATGGAAAACAAAGGAAACTTTTGATTTTGCTTCGATTGAAGAATCAGGATATTGATGTCCAACATGGTTTAGGAGTCAATTACAAGTATGAAAACTCAGAACCACAAGCCAGTAGTCCCAAATCATAAGACTCAAGACTCAAATTCACAAATTTGAATTCTTTCACATCAAGGAAGTAACTATTACCTTTTTCAACCAAAATATTTCCCGACATCAGTCATCACAGACAAGGCCTGGGAATTATGTCAACATAATGGCCAATTATATCAACCTATCTCACAACAATATGATTTCTCATCAAAAGCCTTACAAATTACTACGGTATAATTACATTACAAATTGATCTATTCTAGATGTCTCGACAAGGGCCTGATTAAAGCGTAACTGGTTGGGGAAGAACTAGTTGGGTGATCATGAAGAACTGATGGTCGGGTCCGGTCAAGTTACCTAAAATGGAAAATAATCCGGCTTGGCATTTTCAAATTCGCCGCTTTCCTCCGCTATCGCCTCAGACAGAGGGTCCCAGGCCCCGACCGAAGACCATCAATTTGGTGCTACATAGTGTGATGCAGTATGCACCTTGTTTTGCGTTCTGGTGTGCAGTACGGAATATTCCACTCTTATAAAAAGAAAGTTTGTCTATGAACAAGTCAAGAACAACGGTTTTCTCAATCAAAGAAAAGGGCAAATCAGTACCTCAAACCAATCACTTGAATCAATTGTTAAAACATGTGCAGACCAGTTAATTGTGGCGTTTGTAACAACAAGTCTTGGACCGGATGTGGGATGCACATCCCAAGTGTTATGGACTACATTGAAAAATCTGAATGGTGTACTTGTGTCAATGCTGATGGTTCTACTTCTAAGTACCCACCAAAGGCCGGAAGCGGCAAAGCTGTTTAATTAAGCGTAGCTCTGCATAATTCTGCTTAGTTCTGTTGGTAAAGGCTGGCGATAAGTTACCACATAAATAAGTCATGGAGCAATATGTGCTGAATTCTTGGGTGAGTTTTTTACCAAGGAATGAGGAGAAGAAAGGAGGAGAAGAAAGGAGGAGAAGAAAGGAGGAGAAGAAATGAGAAATGAGGAGAAAGGAGAAAGGAGAAGAGTGAAGATGATTGAGTCTTTGAAAACTTCCCACATGTTTTTACATATGGATATCCATAAAAATGGACCACTTTCTAATAAGTCTAACCTAATGCTCTGGTTTATGGGTGTTTCAATCCTTTTTGCCCAATCGCTGATCACTTTACAGCATTTTGTGGTGTTTTTATCAAATTCCGCTTTCTTGAGCAACCTACCAATTTGGTACAAGGATATTGACTTATTTCGAATCGTTCGATTAATTTCAGCTACGGTTTAAGATATGTAAAAATAATCTAGAAATTTTACACAACTGTTGTGCAGCAAAGCAGCTTTTGTTCCTATTGCCTCTGGATAGACCAGCAAGTTTTTGAACTCTATGACGTATCGTAATAAAGCAAACTTTCACATTTCTTAAGTTTGAATTGGCTTCAGTTTAACTTTGCACGTTTATTCTGTTTCAAAAAGGAACGTTTCCTTCCTTCAGATGCCTTCAAGGACTCTCCTTGTATTGTTGAACGAAATAGTTTAGTGTGATTTTCTTTTCCTTACAGAAAGAAGAGGACGAAACTTTTCAAAGCCAAAAAAAGATTACCACAGCTTCACCCACGCTGCATTACTCAGTGTGGCTCTAAGTGGCTTGACTAACGTTGCTCGACGGGAACCAGTATTATCCACATGATATGGCTGCAACCAGAAGAAAACGGCCCTTTTTGACTTTAGCATCTGTTGACAAATATTAGAATTTTGCTTTTCATAATGCTTTTTTGGTTTGAAATAACTGTTTCATTAGTGCAATCTTACCACGATCCTCTGGCTATAAGAAGAACTTGGGAATTGGCAATTAAGATGAGACGATCGTTGAAATGCCTTTAAAGACATTTTTGAAAAGAATATGTGATTCCTGTTTTGAGATCTCGGATTTGCAACAGATGATTGTTTTATCAAGTCAATATTGTTCAATACAAGTTAAGCAGAAAAGATGGCTTTTTTTATCAGAAAGGTACAGATTGCTTAGCTATTGGTTAAAAACTCCAATGAAGAGAATTTAATTGTTTCAAACCTTTTAGCCCAGGTGACTAACTTCAGCTTTGACAATGGGGTTGGAAAAGTACCAATACCTCGTCAATTGGAGAAACTTTGAGCATGAATTTCAATGATTCTCTTTCTCTTTACGCTATTCGTTAGTATTTTCTCGTTAATTACTAACTTCGAGGTGAGCAAATGAAGTAGGTTCAATTCGAACTTTTAAATGAAGATGAACTTGTAGGTTTGACCAAGATCTTTCACTTTTTGTTTGAACTAGAAGTGAATTTCAAACTTTGAGCCGGAGGAAACTATAATAGGGGACTGGAAGAAATAAATAACAATAGGTTCATGTTCTTCATGTTCTTCATGTTCTATGTGTTCTAACTTCTAACTTCTAACTTCTAACTTCTAACTTCTAACTTCAAACTTAATTTTCAATAAAACTTAATTTCAAATCACTTATTTTCTGAATTCTTGGAAAAAATCTCAACAACCATTGATTTTCCAGTTTTAGTCCACTGACCTTGTCTTCTTCATTAGGTACTAGTAACTCACATCCCAGGTATCTCACACTTTGAAAAAAAAAACATTTCCAAATGTAATCACTTTAATACACAAAAAGTTAAAAATTCTAATATCATTTCCAAAAATTTGATTCTCCGTTTTTCGGTCTGATTTCCCCACTTAAGTACTGCAGAAAGAACGTGACACCCCAGTCCCCCTCTATACCGTAAAGCACAAACTGAACACTTCAACCCAACCACCAAGCAGAAAACGCTTGCACCCCCCTAATTTTTAACTTCTTTGCTCGTATATAAACATTGTTTAAAACCGTTGATCCTGCAGCTAAAAGTTACCCATATACACTTCCTTCCTGCGCCTTCCCGTCTGGCCTGACCAATCATGGATCTTAATCATCCAGACTTTTTGGCTCCACCATCGAGAATTCGACAAGACAGTATCGGCGGTCCGACTGAGCCCCCTGGTGTCACAGGTTCTGATTCCCATGGGCGGCGCCTTTCTGTGGTTGAATCCAGTCTTTCGCCACACCTTCCAGCGTCAGACTTTGACCTTATTTTAAGCGAGAAGTTGGCATTTTTAGATGCCTCACGCCACAATTCCGTCACTAGTCCGTTTCTGGCTCAACAATTCGTGAATTCGGGCCTGTTTTCCCGTCAGAATGGCACCCCTTTTGGTAAAACGGCCTTCGACCCATTCAATCTTCCTACCGAACTTCAGGGCGGTGTTGGAAACATTTCACTGAGAAGACCAAGTTATGCAGCAGAGCTGTTTACCAGAAATTCGGATCACATCCTCAGCACAGCTCCTACTTCATCTAATAACAAGAACTCTTTAGCGACAATAGCCGCTGCAAACAGTTACACCTCAAACAATGCCCGCTACGAATTTGCTAAATTATCCGCAGGCTTCGAAAACTTTAACCTCAACTCCAACCTCAGCGAGTTCCAGGCCAGGAGACCTTCCCAAATTGCTGCCCCTAGTCATACTTGGAGCACCAACCACTTGCCTAACCAATATAGCGTGCCCAATTACCCCTCATTAGGGGAGAACATAGCCCACCCAATGTTCAATTCTAATGCTATTTACACACAACCGGGGTATGGCCAACCTCAATATGGCGCTTTGAACCAATATGCTCCACAGTTCAATGCTAACATATCGAATCCTGCCGCCGCCGCACAAAACCAGCATCCTGCTAAATTGGATGACGGACTAATTCTTTGGGAGCAGCGTTTAGAGGCTCTGGCAGAGTTACGCGCACTTTACAACTCTGTTCAAGCGTACTACCTTGACTCCGATTTGGCGACTCAAATTCTTCAACAGCTCAATGCTTTGCATAATCATCCTGCGGTGCAAAAGCTCATTTCTTTTATGAAAAACCTTAATTCGCTTTCGGCGGCCCAAAAAAACCTTTGTCTTGTTGCCAACAAGAACGGAAAACTAGATCTCTTATCTTATCCTGCAAATACCAATTTGAATCTTCAAAAGGATGACTTGGTCATCGTTGATGGAGACAGAGGTAAAGATATGGTGATGATTCTCGATCCTGCTGTGTCTTTGACCATGGGAATATTGTTTAACTTCCTAAAGAAGCAGGAACACTTGAAATCTTTGACAATCACTGATAATGCAGGTAAAAACACTGTCAAAGGTGACAAAAATAGTGCTGACGACAATGAGTTTGTCGTATCTTTGCCAACTAAGCAAGTGTTGCGTTTGGGAGTGCCAAAAGAAGTGTACCGTTTGAGTGCCAAAATTCAGGAAGAGAAAAACGCATTCTTTACATGCTTCAACAAAATCCAAGAGCTTGGCTTAGGATCTGTGATCGAGTTGATAAATGTTGAGTATCAGAGCGATTATAAGAAGTTGATTTTCTACTACTTCGCCAACTTCAAAAGAATAGACTTCCGAGTCTTGATCAAGGAGTTGTTCAAAGTATACAAGACTCGTATTTGGTTATGTGCGGTATTACCTAGTTCCAAACGAGAGTTGTATAGGAGCGAGGTTCGTAGTCTCAGCGGCTGGGCCCCTGCAGCTGCTCAGAACTCAAAACCACAATCCACCAAAGACACACAAAAGGGTATCCCGCCAGAATATACAGTAGCGGGTTCCTATACGGTACAAACATTTAAAAATATGCCTGCTCCTACCTACTTCCATCTGCACAACATGCTCAACTTGATGGCAAACCTCTGTGAGGATTTGCAGGGCAGCTTCTATGGATTCAACGCCGAAATTATAGACCAATAGACTGTATAATTACATTATTACCAACATGATGTGGGCTGTGGATGACTTGTGGATGACTTTACTCCCGTGGATGATATTTATGGATGACTTTGTGGGTGACTTTGATTGGGGAAGAATTACATTTCTAAAAGGCTAGGTTGGGACTAGCGTTTGGTAAACACAAAGCATCAAAACACAAAACATCCTTACATAGATTCGTTACCGCGTCGTCACATAAGAATTCATCAGCGCGTTATGTTTATGACTCAAAATAGACAAACATTTCCAGCTGTATGTTTCTAAGAACAAGTAACACATCTCTTCACATCTTGACATTGTAGTCACACGAGAACAAAAAAAGATAGAAAATTCCTTAATAAGAAATAAGAAAACTAAAGAGCCCCGACTGAAAATATCTTCTTTTTCCCGATATATTACTTTTTAAGTCAATTGCCCCACATTCCCCCAAGACTAATCTCTATCACCGCTCCTAACTCCATTTACCATAAAACTCAATTTGCACCTTAAATCTTCATATACACCACCAAACATCAATATGCTTCTTAAGCTGTACATGCAGCTGCAGCAGTTTAAATCGCTCCTTCCCGATTGGGTAACTGCTTCTATTCTTGTTGTTTATTTCTGGTTTATTGCTGAAAAAAGTACTCCGTTTGCTCGTCAATTCAAGCTTGACGATCCCCGAATACAGCATCCGTTTGCTGTTCAAGAGAGGGTCTCTGGAGTCAAATGTCTCTTATTGGCAGCTGTAGTTCCTCTGATTATTATGGCAGCTGTAACTTTAGCCAAGTATCCCCTTTCCAAGAACAGAGCCTGGCATATCCTTAATGTTTCCGTTTTGGGCTTGACGTTATGTATCTCCATCGATGGGGTTTTGACAGATATTCTTAAAGCATGGATAGGTCAACCCCGTCCGGACTTTTTGGCTCGTTGTGTGCCAAAAGCGATGACTAGGTTGGACCAGTATGTAGATATCTCTGTTTGTACAGCACCTTTGGGAACGGATCTCTTGTTAGATGGTATGAGATCTGCACCTTCTGGTCATGCATCGATATCCTTCTCTGCTTTCGGTTATCTTTGCATCTGGTTGTTTGGACAATGGCGTTTAGGGGCACATCCTACGGTTAAGCCATTGTACATGTATATCATGGCCTTTTTGCCGCTTGTTGCGGCTGCATATATTGCCCTCTCTCGGGTTCAAGATTATCGCCATAGTTTCCTCGATATTACGCTCGGTTCAACTTTAGGATGTGTGGTTGCTTATTTGATTCATGGTAAGTACTTTCAAACCTTCTATGGAGACCGAGGTGATGAATTGGTGGAAGTTGAACCAGAACCTACTCTTCCTCTTTAGATTTTCCTCTCTAAAGTCATCTTTCTTTATAGTACCTGTTATTGTCTTCAATTGGGGATGATGCACGGTACACTGCTAAAATAAACTCAGTATATTAACTTTGGTACTGCAGTTAATGAAGTCAATGCGGCTTTAAAACATCTTAGTACTGCACCTAAATCGGTGATGTTTCAGGTTTGTATCAAGCTTGTTTCGAATTTGTACCAGAATATAAATACAACCTCAAGTCCAAAATCTTCCATCTATAAGTCTTTTTTTTTGCTTTCCGGCAGCTTTTTTTGTTTTGTCTGAAGCTTCGTACAGAAAAGAGATCTCTGCTCCATATACTGGTCGTAAACCATTGTAGATTCATAGAAGTTTCGATCTGGATTTTCCCAAAAACATTTGGCTGCTTTTTTTTGTTCTGCAATGTGGATAAGAGACGTAGTTCCTACTCTTGTGGTGTATGTCACTAACGTTCAGCAGATAACTTCAAGTGCCACACCCATTACCACCAGCACTATCATGTTGACACAAACAGTGACTTCTCAGACAAGTCAAGTTGTTCTTACTTCCTTTATCTCTGTAGCAAGTGTAAGTACGGTTTCGCCCCTGGTGATGAGTCTTTATCCTTTAAGTTTGACTAATCTGGACACCGATGTTACCATTTCGAGTCCATCTTCGGTAATTTTGAGTTCATCAACTAAGTCCAATACTATCACCACTGTTAGTGCTAGTACTGCTAGTATGTCCAGCTTGACTTTAGGAACTGCTACCTCAACAGCATCAGCAAAGGATGCTATAATAAACAGTGAAACATCCTCTAGCAAATTGGCATTGGCTATCGCACTTCCAATAGCTGCTATATGTGTCATAGGTTTGATCGTATTTGGTTTGTTTTTGTTCCGTGAAAGATTACGGAAGTTGACTTCATCATCCATGGGGAACAATGACATACCCATGAGGGCCAGTGTCGGACCCAACAAGAAAGAAAAGGTCAATTATCGAATGCAACCCAGTAATTCAAATCAAGTTGGTTCTCTGAAGAGTCGAGATTACCTTAATGTACGAACTACTGATGCACCCGAGAGAAAGGCTGATTTTGCAGAACAATTTGAGCCCTCTAGAAAACCAAACAAACCTGGGCTTTTGAGTAGACTCAGCCGCATTGTGGTTCCAGATCTGCCAATGGAGTTCAGATCTCCTATGTTCTTGCGTCGGTTTAACCTTCTTGCATCTGAAAGAAATGCAAAACCTCGGGCAGATTCTGTATCACAGGGAGTGTCTCTTTCAGACTTCCCAAATAAGCAATTGCCTGTCGTTCCACCTCTAATTTATACCTACGAAGCGAGGTCGACTTCCGGTTCTTTGCACGATCTTCTGAGCACACAAACCTCTGAACCTTTGTATCAAGTCGTGAAGCCTTATGTGAAAAGGTTAAGCGACGAACTCACGGTGTGTGTTGGTGAGAAAGTCAAGATAGTCAAATTGCATTCCGATGGTTGGGCCAATGTAAAAATGGTCTCCAATGAAGAAACGGGTGTAATTCCATTAATGAGTTTGCGCAAGTGTACCTAGATCTTGGCAATCGTAACCAAACGTAGTAATAAAGAAATTCAAGTTTTCAGAAGAAACCCAAGAAGTTCTTTGTAAGGCGAATTCTTGTAATAAAACATTTAAGAGGTATTCAAGAGGTATTCTCTTGATTTGGGTAAGCAATAGGGAGATAGAGAAATACTTGAAATCGCAGCTACTCAAAGCCATTGTTAATTTCTTTTCATTGAATACAGTAATTCTTAAAAAAAATATTCAGTAGTTTTCGATTCTGTTGTCCAGGGACTACTGGAAGTGGTGTCTGGGAGTAGCCTTTCAATAATAAACACATTTTAATATACACGGATATAAAACACGCAAATCAGAACAGATAATAAGGAGAGAATGAAGATATCAACTTGGCTTGAAGTCCTTATTGGTATCTAGAGTGGGGATTGGTGTACTGGTTGCCATTGTGAGGTCCTGGGCCTGGGTATTGTCCTTGTCCTTGTCCTTGTCCTTGAGGATTTTGACCGCGGCGTGGGGCAATGTTTGGGTTTACCTGATATTGGTATTGCTGCTGATCGCCTTGGGACCGCATGCTCAGTGACGACTGCTGCGTGTGCGGCATGGGGCGAGGCTGCTGGCCCTGGTTATAAGAGTTCATTCCAGGATTTTGAGGGTAAGCTCCCTGGTTGGGTCTGTGTTGCATATTTGGGCCAGGACCACTGTCACTGCGGTACTGTTGGGGAGCACCAGCAGATTGACTTCCATATTGCATTTGAGATGGTGGGTGTTGCATCTGATTAGGTGCTCGGTATGCAGCTTGTTGTTGTGGCGGTGGTCCTCCGTACTGTTGACCAGAAGGTGTACCATAGCCTTGAGGTCTTGAAGGTATTCCATGCATTTGTTGATTAGGACGCTGCATGTTTTGTCCCCGTTGCTGTGGACTACCTGATTGCCCCCCTTGTTCATGATACATAGGGCGCTGATGTTGTTGTTGTTGGTGCTGGTGCTGGATTGGCTGTTGTTGCATTGTGTTGTATGAGTGAGAGCCCTGTCTTTGACCTTGGCCTGGTATTTGCATTGGGGATGGTCCTTGGCCCGACTTTGAGCCGGGCCCCAGATATGTAGGTCTATTCTGGTGATTTGGGGGATAATTCTGTCCGTACCCTCTACCATCCAAGTTTGTTTGTTGAAACCGGTTTTGCATGTTTTGCATGTTTTGCATCTGATTACTACCTGCCAGCTGATTATACGCTCCGTTGCCATTAATAGGGCTAGGATTAGATTTACTCATGCTGTTCGAGGAAGGATTCGTCTGACCTCCTTGCGTTTGGTTGGGAGAGCGTATGTACCTAGGACTGTTATCTTTAGCAAACGTGCTTTCAGAAGGAGTCAACATTCCTGACCTTTGCCCGTGCAGAGGCAGTGACCCATAAACACTACGGGGGGCTTCGTCGCGAAACTTTTCTCCCAGAGCCGGTGTAAGTGGAGGCTGAGAGTTCTTGCGTTGTGGTGCCTGATGCAATTGCTGAGATTGCTGAGATTGTGGGAACTGAGAAATAGAACCACTCATAGCTAAATGTTGAGGACGTTCCTGTTGAGCATGAGCTTGAGCATCTGATTTGGACGCCCCATGCATGGGTGGAGGTGGAGCTTCTCTGTCACTTTCACCGTCACTCTCCAAGTCAGAATTGTTCAATGCCAGGCTTTGATGGTGAGGGTTAGCAAAGTTCTTAGAGAATTGCTTGTTGAACTCAACGTATTGGGTGTTTGGCGATTGAACTGATGAATAACTTGCATTGCGCTCTTCATATTGATTAGGAGCCAAAAATTGTCCATGGGGTGGTTTTTCTGGTTGTTTAGCAATATGAGATTGGTTGTTTAGGGTGTAATTCTGAGCTGGGGTTGGTTCTTCCTCGTCACTTTCATCAGAGGATTCAACTTCGTCCAAAGAGTCATCACTTTCGCCAATAAACTTATCACGAGTAGGGTATGGACCATGCATAAGCGATTTCTTACGCATCAAAGTTGGCAACTTAGACTCATCAAGTTCTTCGACAGCTCCATCCAAAATCTTGTTTCTATCATTGAAATTGTCAGAAGGAGTCTGCAATTTGGTGTAGTTATGATAAATCTCTGCCAACTCATTGCGTGGTTTCGAAGCCGACCGTCCACTAACGAGCGGAGTATAAGGCTTTTGTGGACTTCCTCCGCCGGAGACCTTGGTGACAGGCATTGACCCGTGTCCAGAACCAGAGCTAATTCCAGAGTTCATATTAGATGGGAATCTCTTATTGCCATATGAACCCCTTCTATCAGAGCCTATAACGTTCTGAAGGTCTGAATTTGTAGGCGAAGGAGAGAGAGCGGCTGGGAAGCGTCCAGAAGAAAGCGGGCTTAAGATTCTTGGGCTTCCTGGCACTTTAAGCTGACCAATCATTGTGGAGGATTTAGCAGATCCACAACCGTTGTAGCCCTGTGACAATTTGCGAGACAACAAACCCTTTATTTGACTGCGCCACTGCGAAGGACTCCATTCGATGTATTGTTGTGTTTGAATGGAGTCCATGAGTTCTGTGACTTCCAAGTAATGGATACAAGGTAATGTTGGGAGGCCAAATAGTAAAGATTCAGGGTCCATGCGGTCAGCTTTCAAACGCTTTGGTCTTCCATATTGGCCAAATGCGTCGAACAATGGAATAAGGAATCTTATCAAAGTATCATATCCAGGCACTGAATGGTGCTCCTCTGGCATCATGAACAAAGAAGCATCTATATTGTCGTTAAAGTCAGAGTCCTTGGCCCTTTTCTTTTTGGACTGTTTGAAATGAATTCGTCCCTCTAACTTCATCATTGTGGAACGATCGATAAATAAGTGCAGCTGTGGGTAAACTGCGCATATCGATGTCACTGCGGATATTTCTCCGATATTTTCCTTTCGTTTCATTGTGTCACTTTCATAGATCAATATCCTCCCCGGACTAAGACCTTTTCTTTTCGAAACCAGTGGTTCGATAACCATGTAGCATCGCTTCCAAGCTGTGCCACTACCGTAACGAATTTTTACCCATTCGGAATGATTGTAACGAGTAGCAGTCAAAACAGTACGAATGTCAGAAAGTTGCAGCCCACGAGCAGATAACAAGGCTCCAGTGTATGCCTCCTGTAAAGCCTGGTATTCAAAAGCCGACAATCGGAGAGCGGCCAACAATTCTTGCATCTGAGCTTTGGTTCTTAACTGTAAGATAAAACGGTTCTTCAATGTGGTCAGGACCACAATGACATTTTCCAATTGCAGCTTTGCAGTTGGAAGAACACTCATAGCATTGAAAACGGCATCCAGGAAATTGAGGTACTGAGGCCTACAAGAAGTCTCCAAGAGTCTTTCAGGGGCGTCTCTACACAGGGCCAAGTCCTTAGCATCCCAATATGCTAGCTGATTTCCGGTAAGAATACCATAAACTTCTTTCCAAGTTCTGTCTCCCAGTTTTCCGTCAGTGCTCAAATCGTAATAAAACATGAAGACACCTTCATAGTATCTACGGTTATTCTGAGCCAGAAGAAGGGTTACGATTGGTACAAGTTCGGGAGAAATTGTATCTAAATCTGTTGAAGAAGCTTCAGATGCAGAAGCTGCATTTAATGGCTGAGGAGCACTTTTCCTGTTTTCTTGTTTCGTTGATTTAAGTCCAAACAACGCCATTTTTGAAGTCAAAGTATTTCACAGTCTGTTTGTCAAGAGCACACCAAATGATGAATATGTGAAAATATCAGTCAAATAGAGAAAATAGATCAAATCTGGAAAATGGATCAAATCTGGATATATGTGATGAATATGGGGTAAATATTGTCAAGGCAAAACAAAAGAACCAAAACGAAATTGGCTCTTGTTAGATCAGAGTCAGATTCCTGTTGACTCTGTTTTAGCCTCTTTAGCCTTTTCAGCCTTTTTTACCCTTCTTGGTCTTTCTTTTCCAAATTGCTTGAACGATTAAGAAGCGTTTTTTGCACTTTTTCTGTTTGGATCAACGTAATAATAACGAACAAAGAGTATTTATGCAGTCTTCCGTCGTAATATATATAAATCCCGACACGATGAAAATGAAAAAAGGTATTATTCGAATCAAAAATTCACCCTTTTATTGTGTTTTTTGATCCAGTAGTACGAAGTGTCGAGTGGGTGAAAATTGTAATGTGCGCTTACCGGGATGTACGGGTTATCACGATTCATTGTTGTGATAAGCTGGAAGGGAAGCTTGATAAGAAAGGGGAAGGGTTCAAAAAAGCATTTCTTGTGCAGTATGTTTATGTTTCAAATTTTAATGGGTACCGGGATATTTTTTCCTTATTTGGTAATAGTTTCCGCAATCGCAGGTATAATTAGTTGCGCAGCTTAAGATATTGATTAGTTACCAAAAGAACATTGAATTTGAAACAACTTTGAATTTTAAAAATGAGTTTGGATTTAGAAGAAAAGTTTGGATTTTTAAAAGCTCAATGATAATAAACACGAACGTGAATTTACGTGAATTTTGAACTTTCTGAGTTACTCAAAGTTCAACCTTTGGTCAATTCCAGAATCTATATCCCTAAACCAAAAACACAAAGATTAAGAACAAATTTCAATTTTTCTTAGATCCAATTCAAGTCACCTTCAAGAAAAAGAAAATTAGTTTTCCAAACCTAAGACAAGTTTTTTAAGACTTAGACCAACTTTTAATCTCTCCTCTTGCAACCCATTAGAATCAACTCAACAAGAACTCAGAAAGAGTTCCAAGTGATTTCCAGTTATTACATTTATTATATTTCCGTTATCATATTTCCGTTCCTTATCCATCGAAATTTATTCGACATATACCCAGCGTTCTTCCTTGTCCACCACTTTCTTACCATTACACCAGACCTTGACACAGTTTCTGTCATCGCCGCAGAATACCCATCGGTAAACCAACTCACGAATCTTTTCAACAGCATCAGGATCGTTTGGTGAGTGTGCTTGAAAGTCAAAAACATCGATGTTCAGGTCAGCACTTGTAACGTCGATGAGTTGTGCATCAAACCATTTTCCTTTGTCAAAGGACCCTAATTCTTTACCCATGTCGCATGCAATAGCTCCTCCCATGGTGGCCATGTATATAGCATCAGCGATAGTAACGGGGTTTTTGTCTTTTTGGGAGGTTGATTTTGCGTATTCTTCTTTAGCATCCTCACAATGTTCATTCTCACAATGTTCATTTTCACAATCATCTTCTTTGCAATTTTTATCTTTGCAATTTTTATCTTCACAACCAACCTCACAATCTTCACCCTTACATGAGGGTTCTAAGGTGAAGTGTACGTCACTAACTGATTCCTCCAAATCCTCTTTCAGATCATCTTTACTGGAGTTTATTCCAAGATGGTGCAGGACCATGATCAGACCCTTCATTGCCGACAAGATCGAATGTTGACATCCTCCTGCTACATCTGTTCCAAGAGCAACATTGATGTTATCCTTATACAAATACTTCCTCACCGGAGCAATTCCGCTTGTGAGGAACGTGTTCAGAGAAGGACAGTGCAGAATCGAACAGTTCTTTTGCAGGATCATCTTGCGTTCGGCAGGGGTAAGATGCACAGCATGGGCCAAAATAGTCAGGGGTCCTAACAATCCGTGAGAGTCGTAAACAGAGGTGTAATCATCGCAATCGGGGAAGAGATCGGCAACAAGTTTGACCTCATCTCTGTTTTCTGAGATATGTGTCTGAACAGGAGCTCCAAACTTCGTTGAAAGAGCACCTAATTCTTTCATCAACTCCCTCAGACAACTGGGTGCAAACCGAGGAGTAATGATACCCTGTACCAATTTGGGACCACCAGCAGTCTGTACTTTTTTGTTGAGCTCTTCACAATACTTGAGAATCTCTACCGTTGTTTTGACCAGCACTTCGTAGCTTTCTTCTTTGTAATCTGGGAAGATAGGGTTGCAATCCATGCAAACCTTTCCAATCAAGGCTCTCTGACCCCTCTCAACGGCCAAATCGGCTAAGATTTTGGTGGTTTCGGTGTCAATAGTAGCAAAATAGGAAGCGGTAGTCGTTCCAGAAGACAAAGTACGTGAAACAACCTTAGAGTACACGCTCTTGGACATGTTGAGTCGCTTCCTCTTCTCGTTGTACAGTTCTTTACCTGAAGCCGGAGCTTTGAATCTGTTTTCCAATGTGAACGTATACTTCTCCAACCAATCCAAGAGGGGAAGCTCGCTTCCAACACCCATATTTGGGAATTGGGATGCGTGAATGTGAGTGTCAAAGAACCCAGGAACTAAGAACTTAGTAGGGTTCTTGGAAAAATCAACGAAGTCGTATCCACGACCATACCTGTTGTCGTTTACTGAATCATCATTGTTATCATTCCGGCTATCATAATCCCTAGGAGTGGGCTTATATGCCTTCTGCGAGGTGGTTTTCAGATTGTTGGCACCAAATCCAGACAGCCATTCAAAATAAGATTGTGCACATTGGTGAAGCTTCTGTTGTTGGGCACCGAAATGACCAAAGTAGTCAATTCTACCTTCTGGAGTCACACCCACTAGCATATTCGTGAGGATTTGCAACTCACCTAGTACTGGCGTGTGTACCACTGTTCCATGGTATAATGTGTAAACTGCAGGGCGATTTTGGGAGTGGATCGTCATTTTCAACCAAAATCTTCGATCACGAGGAAAATTAAATCGGAAGATAGCCAGATCTACCTCTATATATGTATTTTACTCTCCCCGGATCAGCCGCGGACCTCTAGCGATAAGCCGGCGCGTTGTCTGCAGGATTGCTAGTTTGGTTTTTGCTCTTCCGGAGAAAGCCAACAGGGGTTGACTGGCCGATTCCAGCTAGATGAACAGTAGTCTTTGGAGTGCAATTAGACCAATTCCTGATATTTACCGTGCTTCCCTCTGCAGCTCTCTACTACTCCCGTTCCAGGCGTTTCTGCCGTTGATATCCTCTCTTGAACAGGCAGATCAAAGTGTTCATGTTTCAAAAATGGGTTATGTGCACGAAGCATCTCGTCTATCTGCAGGATATTAATTGGCTGGAATTGCAAAATGACGTATTGACAAAAAACTTGCTATGACCGAAAGAATTAACTCCTCAGCTCTACACAGTTTGTTATGTGGGGATCACCGAAAATCCTGTCTTTTGTCAAAAATGGCAGTACTCCGTGAAATGGGTCGGAGTCTGATGTTGCACTCTAGATGAGCAATGTTTCAATTGATTGCAGTTTTTCTTTAAGTTTTGCTTTTTTTACTTTTATTGCATTTGTTTTAGGTCTCTTGTATTATTTCATTTGCTTTAGGTCTTTTTCATTTTCTTTTTGGTCTTTGATGTTTACTTTCATGTGCTGCTTTCATAACTACTTTGCTATTAAGCTTGCTATTATCTCTTTAGCCCTTATTGCCTTTATTTCGTAGGATTGCCTGGTATTTCCTAGAATTGCAACTGGTGCACAGAATTCATTCAGGAGTTTTTTCAATGTGTGACCATAAATGAAATACTCTTAGTCATCTCTTTGATCATCCCTTTGATGTATGCCCATGCCCATGCCCATGCCCATGCCCATAATGGTATGTCGAAGAGATGAAACGGTTAACTCGTAGAAAGCGCAAGAAGCGACTTAGTTTGTAGAAATAAGAATTTGAAATAGTTAAAAGAATTCGCTTATATTGAGTCACTTTCTTTTTGTCTATGGTTGAAATTATTGCCATTACTAATTTTGATTCTTGCTTGAATCAATGAATACCGTTACCAGGCAGAAGGATCTTGGTATAAAAACTCCGTGCTCTCTCGCACCATTTTCTAACGCCGTTTTTACTGACCGCCTGCATTTTTCTTGGTTCCACTTGTTCTTGCATCGTTTCTCTCTTCAAGCTGAAGAAGGGGCACATCTTATATCAATAGATATATCCTCAGTCAAACTAAAGAGGCAGATTTTTTAAGAAGTCTGGTCCTTTTATTTATTCTCTTTTTTCAACGAGAAAAATTCACATTGCAAAACTTACTTGGTAGATCTTATATATGTACATATATAAGATATCTGCGATATGCATAAGACCTTATGCCTTCCAGCATGTCTCATGAGACAGAGAAGGTTAAAATTTTAGAGAATTAGAAAACGAAAGGTTACTAATTACTATAATATTAATAGTCTTTTAAAGAATTCATCATCTCTGTTTTAAGACCCGTGTTATGTGACAGTACTACGTTATACTCTTCATTATCAGTTCAACTCATATCTAATCCCAAAGATATCCATTTCGTTCGATGTATTATGTTTATTGACTCTTTTTACTAGTTTCAGCGAAATAGTTTGATTTGACTCATAAGTATGAGAATCAATACTGTTTGTTGTTCGGAAACTGGATTGCCGGCATCCTAATCGATTATGGCGATGAAATCTCTTCTGTACTCGTTGTTTTCGAGAATCATCTATATTTTGAAAAACATTATCCACATCAACAAAATAAAAATGGAAAAATGTTACTTGTCACCCTTAATTTTAGGTTGAATTCACACATGGTCAATAGTCTACAAGAAAAAGACGTATATCATGGATAATTATAATTTTTAGAATTTTATTGATTCTAAATGTTATTGATTCTAAATGTTATTGATTCCAAATGTCCTTTTAAGGTTATATGTATAATATAAATTTAAATTGTTCATCATTGGACAAAATCGTTTTATTGAGAGCTTATAAAAGCAACAATGGTCAAATGTATCTAGTAGTCAAGTTTTGAGTTTTTGAAAGAATGGTAATATCTTTAAATTAATCTCTTATATCCAATGTAGTCACTTTTAATACTTTAGTTTAACTTTTTTACGTACTTTCTAAATCAAGATAAAGGTAACCTATCACTCTACAGCCGTCAATCTCTAAACCCAAAACAACTCACTAATAAAGATCTATTCTAACACACAACTAAGTTCCTCTTTGCTAAGATTTCAGAAAGCTGTGAAACAAGCGAATAGTGCATCCAAGATACACCTCTTCCATCGAATCTCGCCAGACCACTCTCATATACTATAGCTTGACCTGGATTGAACAAAACTCTAAACTTCTATACTTTTACCAATTACTACATTGAAATCGAAAATAGCACTGATAAACTCCTTTCATTCGTTGCGTTAACTCTATTAGTTTTGCTCTAGCTGACCTATAACGATGTAAGAAACTCGGTAAAATAAAGACCGAGATTTCATGAACTATAGATTATTTCTGATTAAATTTTATTATGAGATTTTCCAGGAAATCTCTTCTTTGAAGTTTACCTGCCCTCTTTTCAAGATCTTCCAGTTTAACAATGGCTTGTTAAATCTCTCACTGTACTTCTCTTTCGATTCGAAATCAATTACTAATTGCTTAACTTTCTTTAAAATTACTTAAACTTTGTGAAAAGTGTTTAAAAGCCCCGTAATCGTGGAACCTGTGTTCAACACCAAGACAAAATCAGTATTTTTGACTACTATTATTTGTTGTTTTAATAAGATTTCCGGTTCAAATTGTCGTTATAAATCTTTTGCAGTATTAAATCTTTCACTTTTCAATTTGAAAGACTCTTTCCCTTTTGCCTTTTGTAGAAAGCAACTTCTTTCATATACAACCGTTCAACAGCCATAGCTAGAGCGTCAGGATTGAGATTTAGAATTCATTTAGTTTTCGAGAAGCTTCTAGAACCTTTTATTTCGTTTATGCTTCTGGACAAGTCCTATTTTTCGGTCCGATAATGTTCATCTGAACCACTCGACTATTAGTGTCAGGTAGACGATAGTCAAGAAAACGCTAAATCTTCAACGTTATAAGAAATTTGAACAAAATGCTAATTGATCTGCTACTATAGGAAATGGTGGTCCTTCATTGGTAGATAAGTTGCAACTTCGTCCTTTTGTGGAATGGACAATCACTTATCAACTTAGTTGACATTAGACTACTAAATAAGGACAGGTGTCTGCTCACCTTTCCTATTAGGTCTCTTTTGCTGATCAAATAAGAGGAATATTCTTTTAGGCATTCTCCATTGCGTGTCGGCCCGAAAGATTTCCTCTTTTGATTTGATTGCTGCAAAGCTGATAAGAAACTGTCGAAGTCGAATACATAAAGTCTTCCTTAGGGAAACAACAAAGTATTATTTAATAAAGTGAATCAAGTAATCTATCAAGTATCTAAAATTACTCAAGATATTAGAACTCAAGATAATAGAACTCAAGTTTTTAGAACTCAAGATACTAAAACTTAAGTTAATAGAATCGCTCAAATTGACAATAAATCAACAATAATTTCTCAAATTTTAAAGGTTATAAGCTTGAATGGTTTTAGCAATGTTTCAGATACATTAACAATAAATAGGCTCTGAAATCACTGTAACCACAGTTGGTCTATCACAAACTACATTTCTCCAGATTGAAACCAAAACTTAATTTATTTTACACTGTTTCATGAACTATATCTTATAGCATGTGGAGCTATATATCGACTATGGTAAGACATCTAGAATCTAGTCTAATGTTTACAACAAAGCCATAAGTCCAGCAGCAACAGCAGCACCAATAGGGCCAACCTTGTTGGCACCAGCAGAATGGGAGATTGTGACTGAGGTCAGGGAGCTGGAGGTTGGTGCTACAGTCAGGGAAGATGCAGTAGTCAAGGTGGTAGTAGCACTTGGAGCTGCAGAAGATGAAGATGGGGCAGCACTAGACTTCGACGAGGAAGAAGATGTAGAAGATGCCTTAGAGGAAGAAGCAGCAGCACTAGAAGAACTAGAAGAGCTAGAAGAGGACGAAGACGAAGACGAGGACGAGGACGAAGAAACGAAGGAAGAGCTCGAAGATGGGGATGAAGAAGAGCTGGAAGACGAAGAGCTCAAAGATGAAGAAGAGCTGGAAGACAAAGAAGAGCTAGAAGCAGAGCTAGAAGCAGAGCTAGAAGCAGAGCTAGAAGCAGAGCTAGAACTAGAAGCAGAGCTAGAAGAGCTGGAAGAAGACAATGAGCCAGAGGAGAAGTTAGAGCCACAAGAAGTCTTGAAAGCAGCAAGAGCATCAGAAGCAACTCCACTAGGGCAGATGCTGCTCAAACATTGTTGCATAGCACTGCTTTCACTGGAACACAAACAGGAAATGTCGCTCATGCTGGAACACTTGGAGCCTCTTTGAACTTGGGAAACGCAGGCAAGAAGACAAGCAGGTGGAGCTGCAAGTACAGAAGGAAGCATAGCAGCAATCGCAAGAACAGTAGCAGCGTTGAAAGCAATCATTTTCTCTTTTGTTGGTAGCGAGTGGTGGCCTAAGGAGTGGTGGTTAATAGTTTAGACAGGTGATTGTTGTGTATATGTTTTGGTGCGCGCACGCCGAGTAAGAATTCTAAAAATACTATTTTTAAAGAGGTCACGTGACGTTCTAGATTCCGTCCTTTGTTTAGGGGTGTACGGGTCGAGCTGAAGGAATTACTGGGGGCGCATGAGGGGAGAGATAAGTTAGGGGATTTAGTTGTTTTTGTTTTGTATTTCATTTATTATGCTTTGTTTTTATTTCAGAAAATGTTTGTTCTCTTCTGGCTTGTTGTCTATAGCCCCTCAAAGTGTATAGTCTAAGTGGAGCGGGTTCCCAAATAGGCAATACATATATGCAATGAAAATCATGCAGTGCGATGAAAATCCTATTGAAATGAAAATTTCTTCTGAAATCGAAAACAATATGGGAAAAGATTTTGAAAAATGAGTATTTGTCAAATTATTTGGTTAGATTATTTGTTAAAGTATTTGTTAAAGTATTTGTTAAAGTATTTGTTAAAGTATTTGTTAAAGTATTTGTTAAAGTATTTGTTAAAGTATTTGTTAAAGTATTTGTTGAAGTTTTTGTTGAAGTTTTTGGTGAAAGTTTTTGGTGAAAGTTTGTGTTTAAAGTTTTTCGTTTGCATTTCATGTTTAAGCTTTTTGGTAAGGTATTTCGTGAACTTGTTTTGTTGCTCTTGTCCTTCTCCTTCAATTTCTCCGTGATTATTAGATTTGTCACCTTGCTGCAAAATTGGGCGAGAAACAACTTTTTTTAGTGATTGGAAACTTGAAATTTATAATCACATGTTTTTGTTGATTTTTTTATTTTCACTTCTTTGTTTGTTCTTTAATTCTTTGTTTCTTTGATTCTTCTTTAATTCTTTGTTTCTTTGATTCTTCTTTACCCTTCCCTTGGTCTTACACTACACATTACCTAACAAATTGAATCCTTCTTTCAACATGTTTTCCAATACCCTTATCAAATAGTTGGACTTGGAAATTTGACTTGGAAAAACCTTTCTTGCCGTAATTACTCCTAGCTATGGTCTCATATCTGAAACACCAGTCTGCAGTAGGGTAACTTAAACCCTATTTCGTCTTGAAAAGTATTTGAAGAGACAAGTTATGGTAAACAATTTTAAATTTTATGACTTTAAAAAAATAGTATTTCTTCTATGCAAAAAAAAGATTGCAGCACCACAATTTCACACATGGTCTCCCACTGCATTACTCAGTGTGGCTCTAAGTGGCTTGACTAACGTTGATCGGACGGGAAACAGTATTTTCCACTTGATATGGCCGCAACCAACAATGAAATATTAAAGTTTTATATGTGTAAACTTTCTTTTTGCTAATATAAACCGTTTTCCAAAAATGTATGTACAAAATAATTCATTGTTTTTTGAGGCAAAATGATATTTACAACTACTGCCAAAAGCTAAATCCATAAAAGCAGAAGGTTCTAGACTAAGGAAACTATACAGTAAGTAATCAACATTCACAAATTAGCATAATTCCAAGTTGTCACTCTCAGAATTCATCGTATTATTCCATGAAATAATTTATACACCTTTGCATTCGATTATTCAATACTTGCCTTAAGAAATAATGTCCCTTAAGACACACCTAAACGGAAAGCAAAAGAAAAGAATTCTTAATTTCTACGCAAAGGTCATTTCTCCCTCTCCAAATACAACAATAATCCTGTAATGAAAATACAACGAAACCCTTCGCACTTTGCATGGCCGATGACGGGTTAGGGTAAACGCCATTGATTCTTACACTTGGACCAACCAGTCCTTTTTTGTTGCAGATGATATAGTTATAAATTAATTACTTAAAATTGATCTGTAGATGTGTTCTGAGTTAATTTCAACTTCAAACTCATCACCTCTTGTTGCTTTTAATGGACACCAATTACCTGTTTCAAGAGAAACTTGAAATCAGTAGTTCTTAATGAAACTTACAAACCATTTCTTTAATTCATTTCTTTACTATTTCACACCTTAGAAAATCACAAATCGTTTCAACCTCATTAGCATCGAAATAATAAGGAATAAACAGAAAAATGGTATCTAGATAAGTTGAGACTTTTCCAAGGGATAAAAAAATATTGACTTGTAAAGAAGCTGATGTCACATTATAAATCTATTCTTTCACCCTTCAGTTTGGATTCAGGATAAAGCACAATATCAACATCAACAATCAAACCCATATTGGGTCAACGCAAGACCCGATTCTGAAGAAAATAAATGAAATATACGTCTATAGCTTGATGGTCGCTGTTAGACCACGACCATTGTAAATCAAGTCAGAGGAGAATGAGCCTATACGGGCTTCTAGGTTGGCAACGACTTCCACCTGAAGCTCTCCGTTTATAGCTTTTCTTAATATATCTGCACCCAAACCTTTGGAAATCTGGATAGGAATTCTTGGCGTCTGATAAACGCCAGGAGGTATCAAAATCAAATCGGAACCTTCAACGAGGGCCAAAAGCTCCCCTTCATAAACGGCACGACAGGAAACAATCTGTACCGCTATCTCTGTATTAAATAGCGGATTAAAAACCGTAATCTCGATCTCGGAAGTCCAAATGTGTATCACTGTAGAGAGAAGAAATGGACTGTGTGATGGCTTTGAATCATCTGAGTTTGGCGAATCTTCTGAGCTGAAGAAATCTTCTGAGTTGGAGGAATCTTTGGTAACTGACTCTGGCTGAGCGAACTGGATCTCTGGAATTTTGACGTTCCGAACCTGAACATTTTCGATCAACTTTGCAAAGTGCAGTGAGCCTGCATTGCCATGAATGTCCAAAACCACAGGGACTCCTGAAATAATATGACTTAAAAGTTCGCTAGAGTATTTTGAGATGTTCTCAATTTTAATCAACGCAGTAAAATCTTGAGGCTCGTCACCACGTCCAATCTCAAGCTTTTGGAAAGATACGGAGCCTACCTGCGTTTTGTTGTATAGATAGGCGATGCTGATTTCCTCTTCTGTCGCAAATGATATATTTACGGGATTTGTTGCCTTAAAATCCACTAAGAGAGAAAGCTGGGCAGGACTCGAATCCACGTAAATTATTTGATCAATCAGGATGTTGGCACTCGTAATTAGACGGTTCAAAAGCAGATTTGTATCGTTATTCTTGGTTTCTTTCATAATCAGTACGCCAGTTCTGCTTCCTATGCGCAAATTCTCGATTTTGGTATCAAGCAAACCCAGGCTTATGTATGTCTGGCCTATCTCAGCTAACCAAGGATAGAAGGGTAAAGATCCGTTATCCAAAATTGTAGATAGAGCAGAACCAACTAGCTCTGGGTTCAATACTGTAAAATTCAAGTCATTGAATAAGCACTTGACCGAGTTGAAACAGCTCTTAAAACAAGACTTGCCCATACGAGCTGCACCACCTTCCACGGATACTTGGATTACTGGAAGATCACCATTTGGCAGCCAAAGAGTTAATTGAGACAGAATTTGAGTTGCATTTAATTCAAAGCCCTCTGTTTTGCCAGGTAAATCAATCTTCGCCATTGCATTGATATCGACACGAAATGCAAGATCCAGCGTAGACTCTCCAACCGGTACAACAACATCCATGGAGTCAATAGCGTAGTCATGTATTAATTCATTCAACACCAGGTCGATGTTTTCTGGTATCGGAGCGACAATTTCAATTACAGCCAGTGTCAATATCTTGTACAACCAGGGCTCTAAGTTTTCCTGGTTCATTTTGCTTTTCGTTGCAGATACCCATACATGCACTATATTATCTTCAAATAATTCTTTGGTGAATTGATTAAAAGGAGACAAGCCATTGGGGCACCGTTGAAGTAGCTCTGGGGGAATTTCCGAGACCTGGCCAGCCAAGTCAACGATAGTCGGTACATTTGGCACTAAATTTACCTTTTCACTTGTCCACACTCCAAGAAGGGAAGGTTTCCCTTCACAATCAAGTAAGGAGACGTCCCACTCAATAGGGTTAATCGATAAGTCAATAGGCAAGGGGTCTATCACCGCCTTCAAAGCGAGGCTCACATAGTTATAGCCGAAATCAGTCTTGAGATCTGTGATGTTGACAGGCAAATGGGTATCATCGGGTGATATGACCAAATGGTGCAATATACTAAGTCTTTTTCCTTTGTATCGAAGCCAACGACTCGAAACTAACGGACTAAGGAATACTTCAAAATCCAAAGGTATTGGTTCATCTTTATGTGCCAAAAGTGAATCGACAACTTTTTGTATCTCATCCTCAATGAGTTTGGTGTCAGAGAAAAAGTCGATTGGTGATACACAATTGTTCACGAGATTGAGGACCATTTCCGTTGGAATGACATCAACTACATGTACATTGGAGAATTCAGGTCCACTGATAAACAATTCAACGGTTTTTGTGGAAGTTACTGTGACCAGACCCAACATCAAGCCCGAGACCTTAAGCACAGACCTGTAGAGCCAATTGCTGATGTTGTCATAATCCACGGTGATCTTCCCAACCACATGAGTTTCCATGCCCAGATCAGTCAAATTGAGGACAGAAACAGTGTCGATTTCGGGAGTGATTGCCTCGTTGAGTAACAGTTCGATATTACTAGCTATGAGTGCCAAAGTAACTGAGACAAACCCAAGAAGTAGTAGTAATGTTATAAATATAGTCCAACGAGCGTAAGGAGACCGTTTTTGGTGCATGTCAGTTTCGAGGGCTTCTTCATTTCCACTTTTAATACGATCTATATCATCTATGGCCGTGGGCAATAGAGGAGTGAGTTCCAGTGCCAGGGTTGTTTGTCCCATTGTCGGAGATTTTACGTACGGTTTTTGCATCTTGGGGGAGTTTACGGAACCCTGTTTCATAGTGATAGTATCAGCAGAAGCCTGTTTTGCTGATGAAGAAACCAGGTCACGAGCTGAACTTCCAGTAGAAGAGTCCAATTTGTCGTAAGTGACCCCAAGACCTGAAGCAGCTCTTTCGAATTGGTCTATATTATCAGAATCTCTCTCCTCGAGCAGTTTTGGTGTCGATGTGTCAAGAGGACCATGGTCATCCACAATAGGGGATCCCAGACAGGCTTTATTGTCTCTGGTGAAACAATTTTGTCCTGAAATGGATGGCATTTGTTTGTAGATAGATTCCTTTTAGGGACAAATTATGAAAGGACAATTTATGTGTAAAATATCGGTATAAATGTGAAATAACCGATGAGAAATAGCCATATAGATGTCAAATGACACCCTTGATTTGAAGCAACGCTGAAGATTTGAAATAACCTTAGATATGGAATAACTTTAGATTTGAAAAAACACCCCAAATAACCCAAGATTGTTACTTTGAGAGGTTATTGGTGAAATAGGAGCCAGGGTCTCTTGTGAAAAGACAGGTTGAACCTCCCGATTGTTGAAAATTCCACAATCTCAAATTCCCGAAAATACGTCAAAAAATCTATCCAATAGATAATATTGTATCACCAACCAGACAATCACAAGTTGCTTATGGAGCTAGGTAGTGATGAGTAGCCACAGCCAAGAAAGCAGGAAACAAAGAAATCAACCGGAATCTGCAGAAAACAGATAAACAAAACAAGAAATGGATAAATAACAACCCAAAAATGAATCAGACTAAGATTTAGAATAAACTCCTGGGCCCCAAGATGTTATTGGCTGGTTCTAGATAGTAGTTTCTGGGGGTAAAAGCGGGGGGCTTAGATAAGGTGCTAATGATAAATACCGATGATGGAGGGATAAATGGAACAATAAACAGAACGATGAATTGAACGGAAATTAAACGATAAATGAAATGACAAAAAGGGTAATTCAATTACCGAATTAGGAAATAGTAAACAGGATTACTTATTTTTAGAAAAAATTATCTGGAATTTCCGATTTGGTGAGAATAGCGGATTTCTAAATTATGGTCATGCTGTGAACCACCATGTTTCTCGTATGAATAACTTCTTCATATAGAAGGAAAAAAACTATCGATATTTTTTTTTCCTGTTCCTGGATCAAAATTCCCTCAAAAAAAAATTGCTGGTAATATATAAGTTCTGGCCTTTGCAGATCCTAACCCGATGACATTCTGTTCCATACTGGTCACAATAATTAAGGGAAATGTGGAAGAGAAAAATGAATGAATCAAATAGAATGAATTATTCAAAAAGAAAAAAAATAGAAAATAGAAAAACTCTCATCGTCCCCTACAATGGTTACTATTCACAAAGAAATACTCTTAACAAATCTAAAAGTTATACATTAATAATGGAACAAAACAATATAGTACATAAAAGAATACAGGTCCGAAGAAACTAGTGGACACGGCCATGTGCATGGTCGTGTTGTTGAACACTAGGGTCAACGTTAGGGTCTACACTTGGATCGATGCTTGGATCCACTGGTGGATTTTGCAACGAGTTGTTGCCTGGAGCTGCCTCCATGGCTGCAATGACAGCAACATCCTGAACCGAGGGGTGGTTCTCATCATGATGACCATGGTGTTGGTGGTGATGTTGTGGGTGTTGCAAGTGTGGGTGAAGTTGTTGTTGGTGTTGGTGCTGCAAGTGTTGAAATTGATGAGCCAGCAAGTTGTGGTGGTCAAGGAGATCTGGTTGATACCCAACAGCGGCTGCAGCAGCGCTGGCTGCCAGTGGGTTTTGTGATCTGTGCAATGGCTTCTCAACTAAGGTTCTAGTGTACTTAGCTCTCTTCTTTTTGCCGCCAATCATGGCGAAGTTTGGCTCAGGGGCGTGGTTGTGAGCAGGGTGAATCATACGCAAGATCCACATCTCACCGTCCTTTTTGTCATCATCATAACCATCAAATTCATTGGCTTCCTTCTTCATCTTCTTAGCCTTATCCTTCTCGGGAGGGTACAAGTTGGCCACCAAACGGTATCCACACTTGGATCTCTTGGTGTAAGCAACTCTTTGTCTCTTAGTAGCATCCTTGACAGTGGTTCTGAAAGAACCTGATCTCTCACACTGGAAGTAAACAGCCTTTGGTTTGGAAGAGTTGATGACAATCTTACATTGCTCTTCTTCGTTAAGAACTGTCTTGACATACTTGACCAATTCTTGCTTAGAAGTAAATGTCTTGATGATGTCACCCTCACCGTGTCTCGAAACCAAGTAACCACCAGTCTCGTAATCAAGAGGGTTGGCAGGCATACCCATAGGATGTTGTTGGTGAGGAGGAGGTTGCATCTGTTGGTGCATCTGCTGGTGCATCTGTTGCATTGGTTGGTGCAACTGGTGATGAGGTTGCATCTGTTGGTGTTGCAATGGGTGGTGTTGCAACTGATGGTGTTGCTGCAACTGATGGTGAGGTTGCATGTGGTGATGAGGTTGCATGTGGTGTTGAGGAATTTGTTGCATTTGCTGTTGTTGGTGCAAGGCAGCAACATTCATAACGTTACGGTGGTATTGAGACTCATCATCGTGGTGACCCATCACACCAGAGTTGGTGAAGTCATGTTGAGCCAATGCCATTGCAGCAGCGGCATTATGATCCAACTGTTGGTGGTGAAGATGTTGTTGCATCTGGTGTTGTTGGTGGTGTTGAAGATGTCCCTGACCAGTAGATCTTTCGTTAGAAGTAGAAGGACCCGACATTTACAAGAGTTAGATATAGAAACCAAGCTCTTGCTATTTTTTTTTTTTTAGTTCACGAAGTCAGAAGTATAACTTATGATTCCGTTATATAAAGCAAGCACAGATTCAGGTAGCGCGTCTCAAGATATATTGTGTATCTTCTGGTATATAGTTCCTCTGATACAAACAAAACAAAAGTTCACAGGTGAAATAAAACAACCGCAAACAATGAAATGACAGGGTGTGAAAAATTTTCAACTGAGACCGAAACAATTTCTTCAGTTTTTCGTTATTCAACAAAAAAAAACTTATGTCTTTTCCCTAGTACGATGATTATCGAAAGGTTGCTAGTTTGTTTACTTTGTTCAACAATGACCACGGGTGTCTCTTAGAACAAACACACAAAACCAAGCAGGAGCAGAGATGTTTGGAGTGCAGATAGGCGATTTTCAGTGATGTGATTGGGTAACCCAGAATTTTATCTTACGAGTTATCCTGAACAGAAAAGTCACTTGTGTAGGAGCAAAAAAAGTTGTGAGAGCTGTGGGAAGTGGGAAAAGAGGCGCACCTATGTAGGTTGGGTGCGTGCGCGGCCCAAAAGTTGCCTGAACCAATCAACGTTAACATCTACGCAGCGCTCACTCCTATTTGACAATGACACGTGCCTGCGCCCCTCTCAATCGGGCAATAAGTGAATATGTCCCCGTTTGTTTCAACTGGACTCGGCAGGACCTCAGGTCAACTGATGATACTACTGGCTCATGATGGCCATTATGTGTGCACACCGCGAGGCGTTGCGAGCCTGTAGTTAACAATCCTTCCCTGTAGTTGCGTAGTTTGTATAGGCGCTGTCATTCTTGTATTTAGGGTTTTTTGTGTAGTCAAGGATGTTATGTGTAGTTCCGCGGCCCTGCAGAGGGAGGAGGTAACGGATGAAGGGGATCAGAAATATGGATAAAGATGGAATAATTGTTATACTTTTATGAGATATTTGGATTTTTTGGCTTGTCTTTAATTGGTGTACAACTTTTCAATTTGAAATTCCTCCGTCTAGGCCGTATTCCATGGACCTTCTATAGTAACTAAAGCTCAACACTTAATGACCTTAGGAGTACATAGTAACATGGATCAAGGCACATAAACAATTGATTAAAGAAAGGGATTTCAGTGTTTTGCTTGCGGGTAGATTTGTGAATATATATAAATTATTATATGATAATAAATAGTTTAGAATGGTATTGACCAGTGTAGAATAGAAGGAATAGAAAATGGTATGACGTGACGAGTTGGAGAAGTGACGAGTTGGAGAAGTGACGAGTTGGAGAAAAATATTAGCTAGAGAGAATTGGTATCAAAGGGTATAAGATGGTGTGAAGACTAATGTGTTCTAGAGTGGAGTTAATATTTTCATACTGGTATTGGTATGTATTAGGACTAGTATGTATTGATATGTATTAGGACTAGTATTAGTACTATTGATATGTGTTGGTATTAAAATTTTGCAAAGGAGTTTCTTCTTTTCCTTATATAGAGTTTTCTGGTTCATTAAAACTCCCTCAGACCTTTTACTTGCAACATACCACAAGATTTGTGAGATAAACCATCACTTGGATACACAATCCAGCAGTACTCAAAAAACATTTCTTATAAGAACAATTATGCCCCAGAAATGTGCAGCTTTCACATTCAGAACGTTTCTTTTTGGTGCATTTTGAATGTGTACCTTCAATATATGATATACCCATAGAATGTTGAAGAAACTACTAATACAACATTTCCATGAGAAAAATCTTCTCTCAAAATTGGCTATGAGAAGCTGTTTGCCTCTCTTCTTGGAAGATCTGCGTTGCTAATTGATGTCTATCTCTGATGTGCCCCAAGAACAAACTGGCTAACCATTTCTATTCTATTAGAGACTTGTAACAGAAACTTCTAAGAATTTAAAATGCTTATAAAGGCATATCCACAAATGATATATGTGCTTCCAGCATTAGCTCGTTCAAACGAAGTGTCTTATTAGGGTCCTCACTTATGGTTTCCAGACCATTTGTTTCGAAACTTTTAGGGACTTGACAGAAATTTTTCAGATTCGTTTTATCTTGTCGGAAATCCTCTCTTTTGGTTGCTTAGTTTTTCCTGGAATTCGTTCATTGGTATCATCTTCCACTTAAGGAAGCATGTAGTTGCACACCAACGGTTTTCGTAGGTCACTGAAGTTTCAAAGGAATTCAGATCTTTTTAGTAGTCAAACTTTTAACTGCTTGACCTTTTGAAATCAATTTTCTTTGCTTAAAGCTTCTCTAGTAGACTCATCTACCAGACTAATAAACTTTAACCAGTCGCCAACACAAAAAAAAGCTTCAAGACGTTCTATTATATTCCTATTTCATTTTTTCATCCACAGAAATTTAATATCTGAGAGATTTTTAGCTCTCTGATTTTTGACCAGCTCTTTTACTTTTTGTCAGTTTGTATTAATATCTGTGAAGAATTAAAATTCATGACACTCAAGAAGGATGTGGAATAAGAGGAAGAAATGAAATATAAAGAAAAAAAACTGAAAAAGAAATGACAAATAGTTTTGGTATTGAAATATTCAATGAATCAAAGGAGCCTTAGAGATAAGCTAGAAAAGGAAACCTTCTGCTTCACCTCTTCCTTGGTTGAATGAAGAAAATGATATCCTTAACTTGCGTGACTATGAAGAAGCCTTTAAACAGGTAAAGCACTAAAATACTACCCATTACCAGAAATAAATTTTGAATCCAAGTTGTGCTATTTACTGCTGGTTGACTATCAAGTAGCATATTAGGTACTGAAGATGAAATGTTGCTTTACATGGATAACTTGTAGAGTTCCAAATTGTATGATTTGCTGGCGTCTTCAATTTGTTTCATAATATATCTTGTTCTTTTAATCAAGGTTTCATTTACTCTTGGTAGCATTAACTTCTGTAGTGAACCAATTGGAAAAGAAGAAGATGTACCGAAAAAGAATTATATCATAGGATACCAAATATCACCTTCAAATCTGCAAATATTAACAAAAAAAAGATTGCAGCACCACAATTTCACACATGGTCTCCCACTGCATTACTCA